>QZWT01000015.1:0-76796 GCA_004114315.1 Cochlonema odontosperma | reverse complement strand
GCGTTTAGCGACGACTCCTCCCACGATCTCGCTCCTCTCTTCAACATGAATTCGGTAAAGTCATGGATTATGCTAGGATCGATCTCCTGTGGGTTTCGGTCATAGAATATCAGGACGCCCAGTCGGACTACGTTGTTGGGCGAAGAATAAGGAAAGATATTATGCACCCGTAGCCACATAAAACGTTCGAAACCAGCATGACCGTATGGATTGTTGGAGATGAAACGAGTGTACGGATAGCTGGGTTTGAAGAACTGCAACACCTCGGAACGTACGGCGGACATGACATTGGCCGGCAAATGGTCTTGTCCATGCATTTGGGTGTAATGTTCAAGATGTTTGGTAGCAACATATTCCGCCACTTTCTCCCACATAGCTGGCGACAGTTTCAGATAAGCAAGCACGGTGGTGAAGACGCGCATCTGCTTGGTGTGCGGTTCGTGGATGGTACTGTCAAGGTCTCCGTTGAAGGTGGGGTCGATGGCGAGACGTGCGAGGTATTTGAGACTGTCCATGACTACGCGATCCTTCCTTAATTCACCGTTTTTGGACAGGTCGGCGACAATGGTCGGGTGCCACACTGGGGACCCGTCTTCGTCGGGGATGGTGGTGCCCCTCAGTGTCATGCCAGCAGGCAGTTCTTTCTTCAGGATGTGCTCGATGATAGCGTTCAAACCGTGTCTGTTTGTGCCAAATCGCAAGAACATGCGTATCCATGCCACACCTTGTGCGGACAGAGAGATGGTGGTGGGATGGTGGGATGGTGGCGGAGTGGCGGAGTGGTGCGCCGGTGGATGAAGCGCGGTGGTGGTGGCGGCGACGACATCATGGTGGTGGTTGTTGTGTGTGGCTGGTGTTGTGTGTGTGTTGTGTGTGGCAGCGACAAGCACTGTCAGCTGCAGCAGTGCAACCGCGGGCAGCAGACGCATGGCAGCAGCAGAAAAAAAGAAGAAGAGAGGAACCAAAAAAACAAACAGCTCCGCACCACCACTACCTCTCCACTGAGCCCCTACCACACGCGTGGCTATTCTTCCACTCGAACACCGCCGGTTATCTGTTCCATGCTTTGGCTGTTAGGTCGTGTCTCTGTTGCATTTGCCGCCAGCAATAAGAGCAAACACCCTTTGCCTGTTCCTGCTATAGCCGTGCCCATCTCTGTTCTCACAGGAGATGCCCTGTCTTCCCCATTATGCGCCTCATGCTGCAGCCTGAAACGATGCTGTGTGGCCTATGGTGTTGCTGCTGCTGCTGCTGCTGCTAGTTGAAACCGTTTAGCAGGCAATGCAACTATAGCATAGACAGAACCATGCATCCATCTAGCACATCTATTGGTGCTACTCTAGCACAAATGCACCACAGAAGTATGCATGTCAGCGTACTGCCATTACTAGAGCACACGATGGCCGAGGGTATGCTCACTCTGTGCGCACCCTATGCAGCACGGCAAGAGTTCAAATAACATTCCATCGCTCAGCAAACAGTTATCGCATGCAAGTTCACACCAGACGCAGATCACTGTCTTCTTTTTCAACAGAACACACGTTTCATTGAAGCAGAAGGAAGTGTGTACACCACCGCTGGGGTCAAGGCCATAGCGCAAGTGCAACCCATCCTGCCATCATAGCCGTTCCCCCTAACGGTGCCAAGCGTCCTATGATCGGACGATACTTGTCGCGGTTGAGGGCGAGTGCATACACAGTGCCACTGAATGCCACGGTACCACCAACAAACAGCCAGCCAGCAACAGGCTTGTTCGCCAGGACAGCGACGAGAATGGCGAGGGAGTGAACCAGTTGTTGGGTCGTGCCACTATGCCAGGCACGGATGGCAGCAGGGTCGTTGGAACGCTTGGGCAGTCCGTGTGAGCCATAGGCGCTGAGCGCAACTGCGGATCCGCCTTTCACGATGAATAGTCATGAATGGAGGTGTGAGCGGTGAGAGGTGGTACCGAGAAAGCAACCGGATGCCCATAGCAACGGAAATTGTCGGGCGGCAGCACTGAGCATGTTGGCGCTGGTGTGGGTGTGGGTGATAGTGCGGGTGACGGCGGTGGCAAGGCTCCCATTTTAGCCGTGTGTTCGCTTATAGCAAGCCTCTTCCCTATCATAGCCTGTCAGCTGATGCAGAAGCAAACTGCATGCTACGTGTAGCATGTGAAAGAGTGTGACAGAGCGAGCACAGCAGTAGTAGCTGAGACAAGGCCTACTCCACTTGTATTCGCATGGGACCGTGTGCAAGTAATGTGTGCGGTGTGATGGCGGCGGTGTGCTTGGCATGCTGGTGTGTTTGTGTGGTGCGTTGTCGTGTGTGGCAGCAGCCACTAACGCCCGCCACAGCAGCAACAGACGCAGCACACAGATCAAACGCATTAAGCCACCCTGCAGACCACACAGGTCACGTGGCGGGACAAGGCGTGAGGCTGGGAACCACACATCCCACCGCCACATCCGTGTCCGTGGCTGCTTGTGTGTGTGTGTGCGTTGTATTGGCACACGCTGCCAGAGCGTGTCACTCCCCGCCTGTGTAGGAGAAGGACGAGCACACCTGCACCAGCATCCATCCACACCGCCCAATCAGTGGTGGCACAGCCAGTCATAGTGTGCATTGTTTGTTACTTACCTGTTGTTACTTGTTACCTGCCTGCTGTTACTTGTTACTCGCTCTTTACCTGTGTATCGACCGTTTGTTTGTTTGTCTGCTCCATGCGTGCGTCCAGCCACTGCCCTTCGTTCTCCACTTCCAATAGCCAGTCACCCTCCACAACAACACCACATGCTGGCAGCGCGGTTGCTTCGGTCCGCCACTCGCGTACGTCGCCTTGGCCACGCGCCAATCCACGCCTCACATCCACACTAGACTACGGGCATGACGGGCTTCCCCGTTCACCCCGATCCCCGTCCCTACCTCCTCTCCCTCTACCAACAGACGCTGGATGCTGCTAAGCAGCTGCCCTCCACCGCCGCATACCGCCACTCCGTCATTGCCACCACCGAGTCACGGCAGGCCTTGGTCAAGGAGGTCCAGAATCCTGCGGAGATTGCTCTGCGGCTGGGGGTCAGCTGTGTCGAGGAAATCGTCACCGAGGCGGAAGACGAGCTGACGCTGATTCCAAAGATGATGGCTTGGAGAAGGTATGCCGCTGTCTCATCATCTGTTGCTATATGCTGCATAGCTGGGAAGCGCTGGAAGTGACTGAACCCATAGGGCAATGGGACGGACCACGCATCACCACCACCGACACCACCGCCACACCCGAACAGGTGCAGTAGTGGGCACCAGGGCTGAGAATACATACAGTCATCGCATAGCAGCGGTGGTGGGGTCATACTGTACCACATGCTTCGTTCCTCCTTCCTTCCTCCCTTCCCTTCCCTTCCGTTGTCTCCTGCTGTCTCCCGCTGTCTCTATGCGGCACTTTCAAACCGTCGGACGGAAGATTGTCGCGATTGGCATGAACTATGCGTACGCCCACACACCACCACTACGCCCCCAATGCTGGCTAAGCATACACACACAGCGCGCATGCAAAGGAACTGGGCAACAGCGTGCCTACCACCCCCGTCCTCTTCCTAAAACCTACCTCCTCCTACATCTCTCCTCCCGGCCCCATTCTCCTTCCCGCCGGTTGCCACATCCACCACGAAGGTGCCCTGGCCGTTCCACACATACACCATCGCACGCAGCATAGACTAACCGCCGCTTTGTCCAGTCGAGCTGGCTGTTGTCATTGGCAAGCAGGGCCGCGATATTCGCGCCAATGAGGCCCATGCACACATCGCTGGTAAACATAGCATACATCCTGTCCCTGCTCACCCTGCACAACCACAGGCTATGCATTGGGATTAGACATGACCGCCAGAAACTTGCAGGTAGCCTCGTCATCACCCACTGCCTAACCCTGCCTAACCGTCCTTCTCACCACCCACCACCAGACCCAAGCCAAACAACGTGGCATGCCGTGGTCGTTGGCCAAAGGGTTTGACACCTTCACCCCCGTCAGGTAAGCGAAGTGCCGTGCACCTAGCATGATGACGTATAATGCAGTGAGTTTATTGAAAAGCATGCTATTCCCGACGTGGACAATGTACGACTATGGCTGAAGGTGTGTCATCTCCCTCCCTCTCCCCCTCCTTGCTATGGCAGTGACAAATACGTGTGCCCAACAGGTGAACGACACCATGCGCCAAGACGGCAATACAAACGATATGGTTTTCAGGTGTGTGCGACTCACACGCCATCACATGACACACACATCGTAGCATCCCAGAGCTGCTGCAGTATGTCAGCTCTGTCATGTCCCTGGAGCCAGGCGACATTTTGCTCACAGGTACGGTATCACACGGCCTCTCACTCGACTCACCGCCATGGCGCCAGGCACGCCTGCAGGCGTTTCCGCCGTGACGCACGGCCAAACAATCACCGCTGGGCTAGACGCTGCTGGCGGCGTGTCTATGCAGATGCAGTTCAACGCCATAGACAGACAAGGCTCTCTGTTTACAGCATGATAAACTCTCGCTTCTATTTCCGCTGCTTAGAACATGATGTCTGCTATCATCGGATATCTTTTGCCATACATATGCGAGTCGTAGTATGCCATGTGGAGTTCGGTGAGTACCCGACTCGCCTCCTCCTCCGTCTTCATCTTCACTAGGAATCGCGTGCTGTCGGATCTTACTGATCTATTGGCACATCGTGGTGCGAGCGTCGGCTACCACGCGCACAACACCACCTACCTTGGAAACATCCGAATCCACGGATCTTCCGGTTCTGTGGCGTCGTCTACTTTGTACTTTGCGAACAGCTGTGCAATCGTTTTTGGGGTAGCATCGTGGGGGAGTCCCATCAGTAACACGCTACGGCGTCTTGCGTTGGCGAATAGTTTTGGTGTTACAAGGGTCATTTGTGTGATCTGCCACCATCTGAGTTAGCGCTTGCAAGCCACACGTGCCACATACATATTCTGCCGTTAGTTGCTGCGAGGATATGTTCATGTTCTGTGCCACTGCTATGAATTCTTGCGCATTCCTGGCGGTTTTAAACTCGATTTGCACATGACCATTCAAGCGCAAGGAAGTGCTGTAGCGTCCGAACACAACTATCGACAGCATCAACGGGTGTCGCCAGCACACGCCATCCCCCGCAGTCCACGCTACCATCCACTACGCTGGACGTTGGCACCAGCGCACGCTCAATCAGGTAGAGAATGTCTTCGGGGATCACCGAGGTACACACGTCGCGTAGCTGTACATAAGGTGTAGGGGTGTCCGACTGCATCATCACCGCTCGTTGTGTTTTCTCATACGGGTTGGAATTCATGTCTTTGCGGTGTTCTTCCCCAACGGTTGGCACACGACGTGAAGGGGCAGGCGCTGGATTGTCTTCTTTCGTCGTGAAACTCCGCAGCATGTCGCGTGTGGTGAAGCGATGGACATCCGCTGTTCTTGCCGACCACGGGCGTGCAATGTGTGAGAGAAGGCGTGACATGGACATTGGCAGGCAGGCAGGCAGGAGATGGAAACGCGTTGAAGAAACGAATGGGCGCGCGCGCGAAGTCTCGCTGCTGAGGTGGTGGCAGCCCAAAAAATCAGGTTTACCTGGCCATGCAGCCGTTCCAGCAGCAGCAGCAGCAGCAACAGCAGCAGCACCCGCCACCACCTCAAGGCTACGGTGCGTGGCTGTTGCATTTGACAAGCTAACGTGGTGCAACAAGGCATCCAGCAGTCGTTTCCACCAACCTATGCCGCACAAGCAATGCCGTCGCCCTATCCGCCGCCGTTGCACGCCCTGCCTCGCGCACAAGTACAGGTGCCGCAGACTGCTGTAGCTGCGCTTGCCGCGCGTGGCATCTCTACCGTTGGCGTGGGTGCCGAGAAGTTTGCGTCGCTGTTTGTTGGTAACATCCCCGTTGGCATCACCGACGAGTTTATGGAGCGGCTGTTGAAGGTGGGTGAAGAGGTCTTGTGTCTGCTTCGTCGTGCCTCACGCTCGTCCGTGTAGACGTGCGGACCGTTATCAAGATGGCGACGTGTCAAGGATCAGAGTGGCGAGCCGAAGTCTTTCGGTTTCTGCGAGTACACTGAGCCCGATCATATTCTGCGTGCCATGCGTGTGCTGGGCGGCGAGGGCGAGGGTGAGATGGCCGAGGGAATCGAGATCACCGGCCCTGATGGAAATCTCAAGAAGCTGCTGGTGAAAGCGGACGAGAAAACGCGTAATATGCTGGATCAATATCGTCGCATGCGTGCTCACACACCGGTACAAGCGTGCCTCGCTCCCAAGCAAACCGCCACCGGTAGCTTACCATCTATGGGCCGACGGGCGCGGGGCGTAGGCACAACATGCTGAGGATCTGTCGGTCGTGGCGCGGATCAAGGAAATTCTGCCAACCTCCACCGTGCAACTCACCTCGCGCCAACATCATCCAGGCAGGGTGCAGCGTCGCCCAACGCAAGACGATGCTGCTGAGGCTGCACGTCGGCTGGAATCCGCGAACCATGTGCTTCCGCCTGACGAGCGCGCGTCTGTCGGCATGCTGTTAGACACCGTCATGGAATCCTCTTCCGCTCAGCCAGAACCGGTCGCAGGTGTGATCCTTACCGACGACCCAGAGCTGGATGAAGTTAAGCGACGCGAGCGACGCGATCAGCAGCGCTTGCACATCTACGAGGAACGTATAAAAAAGCTAGAACAACGCGAGAAGAACCGCCATGTGGTGCTGCAGCGTGATCAGGAGGTAGAGGTGGAACGGCGTGAGCGACGTGAAAAAGATCGCCAGCTGATGGATGACATGCTGCGCGAGTGGTGTGACGATAACGAAGAGGTGAAATTGGAACACGAGTACTACAAAAACAGGTAGCGTCCTTTCTTGAATCGTGTAGCATGCGCCATTCCGCTCATTCACACACCGCCGACAATAGGAAAGCATGGTGGGGGCGTCGCCAAGAAATGCGAAAGCGTGAGTTTGAAATGGACGAGCGCGACCGAGTGCGCGAGGAGGAGCGTCGGCGTGCTTCGCATGGTGGTATCCCTGGCCGTTCTGCCTCCCCTGAGGCAATGTTCTCACAGAACCAAAATGGCAGCGGCTTTGGTGTGATTGGCGGAGAACGGATGTCTTTAAGCATCGCTCGCCAGGATGTGCAGGCACGAAAACGCCAGACGCAAGCGGCCGCCCCACATTCGGCCGTCGTGGAGGACGACCTGAACGAGCAAGAGCAAAAGAAGAAGCGAACACTTATCCCGCTAAGTTACGCTGATCTAGAGCAAGAACAACGCAACGCTGAGGAGCTGAAGCAGAAGGTGCAAGAGCTGGTCAATGAAATTCCCGTGGATCGACGCGCATTATGGAAATGGCCAGTCCGTTGGGATCAACTGGACGAGGTAATGACAACTTGCTTCGAGATTGGCACGCTTCTCCCCTCTCCTTCCCTCTCTCCTCTTCTCTCCTCTTCATGTACTAAAGGAACATGTGCTCCTTGTGCGTAGGCGACCTTGAGCACGAAACTGCGTGCTTTCATTGCTAAGAAGGTGACGGAGATTCTCGGGGTGCCTGATGCAGATCTGGTGAATTTTATTACAGGTCATCTGCGCAAGCGGTGCAATCCAGAAGCGCTGGTGCGAGAACTGGACATGGTACGTGTATTACTGTTTTTCTAATCCCCTCCCCTCCTTCCCTCTTCCTCCCCCCTTGCCCACCCTGTGCGATGGGACCTGGTTTTTACTGATGTGCTTTGCAGGCGCTTGCTGAGGAGGCATCCAATCTTGTGATGCGCTTATGGCGGATGCTGGTGTTTGAGACAGAGAGTCGCGCGCGCAAGTTGATGTAAAAGGTACCGGGGCTGCGGGGATAAATAAAACACAATCAACCATCCATTGGCGAGCACAGGCATGCGCGAACAAGGCACTAGTTGTCGGTAAACAAGTTGGTGTAGAATTCGGACAATGACTTGGAGGAGCGATAGCGTGTGGACATCTGCACAATATGTTCTCGGCGCTGCAGATGGCGTCTACACAACGACGAACGAGGATGAAAAAAGGACGTTAGTCGCACGCGTGCACATCAGACACAATCACGTACGGAGACGACTCTGCTTCAGCGGTCGCAAGCATTTGCAGATGCACCGAAATAAGCGTGCTGCGGACCAAGCTTCCAATTGTTCGCCCAGTGACAACCATACCGTCCAGCAGCGGTCCAGTTGACTGTGCGACGGCATCAGATGCGTTCCGAGCGCATGGGGAAACACCCACCAAACGGTCCTCGGATAGCTTTATGGAAGTGAGTGATTTTCGTGATGACGACTTGGCAATGCGGATTAGGAAGAGATTGTCTGCGCCTGGCAATGGATGGACGAAAATAAAAACAGCTGCCTCGGGGTTCATTTCCTTCAGCAGGCTGAACAGATCAAGCGTGTCCTCAACCCAGATAACGCACAAGCAGTCGTTGCGTGTGATCTCACGGAACCGATCAACGAACACGTTTTTGGCTCGTTTCCGCGAGGCGCATGTGGGTGTCGCAACCATGTATGGAACATGGAAAACAATCTCGGTAGAGCGGTCATGGTAGTACAGGGCTTCCGAGCAGATGGAAGGATCCATACCGCCGCGATATCCGGTGTGCGTGTCTATGGCCACCTAAACCGCCAAACACAGCATACGGGAGGAGGAGCGATGAGAAGGTGGTGCGGCAGGCAGGGCTGTACAATCTTTCCCAAGCGTTCCACGAACTGACGAAAAGCAACACTGGTTTGACGTTCCGTGTCCACAATGTGACGATACGAGTCTCGCCCGGATTTTGCGAACAGAACGGTAACCGAGAGACACTCGCGTCTAGAGTAAGTGATATCGCCGGTTGGAGAAAGCAGCGGGGGATGCACGCTACTCATAAAGCTGATCCAACTCGTCCAGATCGCTGATCAACTGATCATCCAGCAGCATTGGGAGTAAGCGCTGATGGCTTTCCGGATTTAGCATGCCCAGACTTCCCAGGAAGCGACGGTACTCAGGCGCCCTGAACACGGGTGTGAGTAGAGGCGCGATAAGCTACTGTACTGATTGCTGAAGTGATCTAGTTTTGGCGGCGTGATCCTGGCGCGGTTAAGATGACCGCTAAAGATGGATGAGGAGCGCGCACCTCTCAAAGGTCGGCCTTTTCGCAGCTGCAGCCTTTTCCTTTTCCACTTGCGATGCGGTGATCAGAGTGATGATGTCGTATGCCTTCTGGCTTTCGCTCCCCTCTGGAAGGATGTCTGCTGCAGTAGGGATCAAGCCGGTGAATGCGGCTAAGTCCAGTCCATGGTGCGTAGTTGACTCAACACCATTTTGCAGCGTGGTGTGCACCGGTTGCGCATACCCTTGCTCCAGTGCTCTTTTCTGCCCTTCCGCGTGCTCTTTTAGCGCTTGTGGCTGGCCATAGGACTCCCACATGGTCCAAATGTGCTTTCCCGTCAGATCTCGGAGTATGACTGTCATAGGTGCTTGCTGTCCGATCCCCGAGTCTCGGGGATAGCGTATGATTCCCAAAATCACACGATTGTTCAACAGAAAGTATTTCAAATTCTTGCGGTTGGCTTTGGTTGTGGAGAGTATTTGTCGCGCAATGCCGAGATCGTCGATAGCTCTGCTGGCGCTTTTCGCGTTGTCCACCTCGGATCCTGGCTCTAAGCTCCAGATGTGATTGAGCAGCTTAGAGGCTGCTACTTCAGCGGCCGCTTTGACCAGCTGCAGTCCGCGTCGGACCGCGGGAGTCATTTGTGTAGACTCTCGCGAAGGCGTCTCCACCACTTCCTCAATAATCGTTTCTGGATGGCGGTGTCGGCCGAAAAACTTGCCGCCTTTCTCCCGCGTCGCGCGTCGAACAATAGTCGATGCGCTGTTGCCGGACATATCTATTTCGCGGTCTGGTGCAGCTAGCCCGAGGTCGATGGTGGCGATCACTTGTCGATGACAATCGAGGTCCCCGAGGATCCAGGTACCGGCCAAGACCCAGCGAGTCAGGCACTCGTATGTCCGCACGATGACACGAATGCTTTGCACCTATATTGTTAGCGAGTCGCATGATGTCAACGATGATCCATGCCATGTTATCGCGTGACATCATAGTTCCTAGGAACTGACACAGCGCCAAGACAAGCTCTCGAGCACAATTCTATCATTCAATCAGGTCCGTTGGCACGCCGCCAAGCACAGCACCTTGCTATCTCGGTTGACGTAATCGAAAAGGTTTACAAAATCATCGAGAACATCCAGCGCACTGAGAGTGACGTCGCCGTTGAGCTCTAGTGTGAGGATCTACCGCTCAGATGGTGAGAGGCTATCCGGGGAGGGATAACAGCAGTCAGGCCGCACAGCCTACCTTCTCCTGAATGGCTTTGACTACAACGCCCACCAACCCAGGAGACTGGTTCACGTCTTCCAGCACATACACGTCCACCAGATGCAACAGGTAGCGCATATTGTAGCTTGACACCTCGTTGGTGATGGATGTGAGTAGAAGCTCAAGAATTTCGGGCTTCAGCTAAACGGGCGTGGAACGCGTCAGCATTGCCACGGCGACAGAAGCTGCCACGTACACTAGAGAAGACCTGGGAGTTCTCGTCGCGGCCCTTGCCATAGAGCGCTTTGATCTTGACACGTGAGCAGGCAGGCAGGCGCACACACAAGCTGGAGTACCCAGCTTTTCACGAGCTCTTCTTGCTCGTCCTCGCCATCCACAGACGGGGGCAAGCCCGCTTCCCAGCCCGGACGCAGCGGAATATGCTCCAGCTGATTAGGAAGACAAAAAATGGTAGCAAGCAGCTGAATGGCAGCTAGTCGAATGCGAGGCAATGCAATTTTAGGATTAAATCCAGGAGCTAGCTGAGTGCGGGTGAGGATAGCGGCCCACGCATGGTTTTGGCGTGTACTTTAGGCAGCACATGGCGTATCCCCACCAAGAAATCCGGAACCAGAATGCGAATCCCCATTAGATTAGTGGCAAATAGATCGACGCTGTTCATGAGAATCACCGGCAGACAGGCGGGGTCTCGCAATCCCTGCCACTGTCAACGGTCGTCGCGTTTCTGCACTGCTACCTTGATCATTAAAGCGTAGAAGCGCTCAACGTAGCTCTGCTCGAACGAGCTTCGTCGTTGAGGCGACGTAAAAATACGGCACAGCACCCCATATGCCTCCGCACGTCCGTCTGCGTAACTGTGTTGCCGTGGGAAGAGGGGAGAGGATGGGCGGTGAGCAGGTGGTGAGCGCTAGAAAGAGTGCGTACGCTGCATCGTCTGCATGGCTTTCGCATGCGCTGAAAATCCAGCCTCCTATGAGCGAGAGAATGGTGTTGCCATCGGGAGGTAGTAGCCCAGCGTCCTGTCGCCACGCATGACACACAGCCATCGCCTCTCACCGTTTACCTTGCGCGCGCCTATGCTTTGGAAGCACTCGACCACGCGAGCGATACCCTGCGACGTCAATCGGTGCCGGCCACCAAGCACTCACCAGAATCACATCGTTAAATTGCTGAGACGGAAGTTGAATGACGTCCCCAAGAAGATCTAGCACACGCTGTGACGAGGAGAGAGCACGCGCGCTTACGCAATGAGCGATGCCACGCATAAAACACAAAATCGTTTGGCAAATCCAGTTTGACGTTATAGCCATTACTAGTAGAGGAGCATGTAAGCTGTGCACGAAGTAGATGTGGATGCACACGCGCCACGTACATACTAATATCCACAGAGGGACACCCTTCCTGCTCGCCAAACAGCAGCCGCACCAGCCGGCGCGTAAGTCCCAGCGCAGTGGCTGACCATTGGTTGACGGCCATCATGCGATGTGTCCATTGGGGAAACGAAGACTAAGGTGAACATAGCGATGTAAGTAAAGATGGATGCACACCGCATGTCATACACCAACAAAATCCCACATATCAGCATCACGCGTTCCTGATCGGAGAAGCAGCTCAAACGCAGTCTACATGGGAGAGCATGCGTGCGTGCGTGCGTGCGTGTGAGTGTGAGTGTGAGTGCGGGTAAATACGCGTGGAACAGGGCTACGTACACGAAGCAGTGTCTCGCACAGTTCATCGGACAGACTTGTGCTCCCCACCCAGCCTGGCTCGTCGGCAGTAACCACACTGAGGGAGGACGCCTGACGGGTGTGTCGAAGCAGAGCATCGGACGCACCCAGCACCACAATCAACAGCACGCGCCACGTATCAGGCGTCATTTCCTGGGACAACACGCGACCAGCAATAGCTAGCACTTTCAAGATTTTGCGGCAGCACTCGGCATACTCCTTCAGCACGGACAGGCGCAGGGCTGACTCGCCACGCGCTACAATACTTGCGGTGGGAGTGGAAGCTTGGCCGGAGGAGGAGTAGAAGGTGCCGGAGGGGTGGATGGTGACAGGACGCATTTCAAATAGAAGAGAGAAGTGCAGGAAGATGCGCTGGTGGAGGGAGGGAGGGGCAGGGGTGAGTGACGGGGAGCGAGGCACAGAGGTTTACGCGTAGGAACTCTTGGAGATGCTCAGGAGCGCGTTCGGGATGGAAAATGGCAGCAGGCCGGGCTTGTTTCTCAAGCAGCCACTTTGAATACAGATTAATGGCTTCGCCGATAGTGGCAGCTTCGTAATAGGGAAGTGTGAAGGCTTGGGAGATGGCGTCCATGGACCACCAGACATGGTCGATGTTTGTGAGCACTGGCTGGCCAGGCGTGCAGGCAACAAGGTGGGCGGTGACAGCGTGTATCACCGGCAGGCGGACATTGAGCGGGAACTCGGATAACGCGCTGGGCAAGGATGGCTCGTGCAATAGTCCGATGGTGGAGAGGTGGAGAAGATGCATGGGAGAACAGCACGGGACGTGGGCCAGGGCAAGCAAGGCGGCCGGAAGGCGGTCGGGAGGAGAGAGGGAGGAGGAAGCGACGACGACGCGGCGGAAGGTGTGTGTGTGATTGATTATTTATACGCAGCATACACGGAGCGGAAGAGACTATTGGAGAGAGGATGTGGTGCTTGGTGGCGATAGCGTGAGCAGCGTTCGATGGATGACAATGCGCTGCGCCGCCAACACATCCCCGAACCGCTGCAGTTGATGCGCTCTTTCGAGGAGAAGGGAGAAGTGTGTGAGCGTTTCATACGCCACGTCCAGCCCCGACGTGGAGGGGATGGACGATCGATACAGAAGCAGGAACAGTGTGTTCCATGCCACGATACAAAGCAGTGTGGCAAGCACAAGGTCTCTAGGCGACACAAGCAGCGACATCGTGTGTCACGGTACAAGCAGGTGGATGAAGGGAACCAACGACAAGTGCGCTCATCGCCATCGCCATCGTCATCGCCACCACCCTCGCCACGGTGCCGGGGACACGGTATGGCGTGATGCGTCTTTCCATCACACCACCCGCCATACATAGAGTGTGGCCAAGCAGGAAAGAATAATTATGATAAAACATATACGATACGGGCTGTGTGCGACACGATGCACCGTTACAACACTTCGCCGTCAATGACACTGTCCACCGGCACCGGCTCAAACGTGGGGAGTCCAGGCACGTTGGTAGGGCGCTGCCGGATGGTGTTCTGACGGCTGCCAGCCGGGCTTCGTGTGAGTCGTCGCGCGTCCAGCTCCTCGGGTGGCGGTGCCAGGAAATTGGTCAGCAGGTCGAATGCCGGCTCCTTCATCGCAGCCAGCTTGAAGTCGGTGTAGCGCTGGAAGTGGACGATGCCTGTGAGTTCGACAAAGCGAGGGATGTCCGTGCACTCACCAGACTGCCGTCGTTGTCCACATCCAGGTCGTCGAAGATACGCCGCACCATCTGCTTGATCTGCACGTTTTGGTCGTCTGTGCAGAACGGCGCGTACTACACAAGCGTCAGCATCATGCATGCAGCGAATGCACAGCTGCTACCAGCTCGAACAGGACGTGTGCAAGGACTTCCCGGGAAACGCTGCCCGTATGCTCAGTGTCGAACAGTTTGAATGTCACTATCGACTGTGAGGGATCAGGCATGAGGCGGCAGACTACATTCGAGCTTCTCTTCGGCGGTGCCTTTGCTGAATATGCTCAGACCGTTGATGTATTCTCTGAAATTGACGACGTTGTGCTGGTGCTGGTCGAACGCATCGAAGAGACGCTCGAGGAACTGGTTGGTGGCGGTAGAGGCAACCACGAAATTGCCGACAATCTGGAAGAAGGGCGGTGAGGCCATGGATGCTGGATGGCAGGCTGCTTGCCTGTTTGAACTGCTCGCGCGTGATGGTGTTGCTTCCGTCGCTCACTGTCTGGAATTCCGCGTGCAGCATTTCGATTTCCTCTGGAAGAACTACACGCTTAGCGGTGCAATTGCGGAGTGTTACAATGCGATTTGTCTGTAAACTCAACCGTCTGTGCCTTGCTCTGGTGAAGCCCCATTTTTTGTAGTGCCGACGATGAGCGAAACAGCGAAACAGCGCTGCAACATCCGCAAACGAACGAACGGCGTCCCAAAACACTGCTGTGCAGGCAAGCGTGGAACAGGCGGCGTATCCTACAGTGCGGTTATCATTTTGGACGTAAGACAGACAGCAGGAGCGCATGCAAAGCAGGGTACGAGGCCAATTGCAGCAAACATCATTGTCACAACTGTCGCCCGTGTATATTGCTCTCGGTTACATGCTTTCGTCTATGTTCGCCATGCCGGAACAGAAGCGAGCATCCAAGAACTTCCCTTCCAAATTTGACAGCTCCCCGAGCGTGTGGTAGAAGCTGTATAAATCCGAAAAACCGAGATGACGGCCTATGTTACTTGTCGTCACTACCACCACGTCGGGTATTTCAATCGCCTTCCGCATCTCGTCAAGGCGGTCAAACGCCCGCATGGGTTCTGGTGTTGGCACGTTGAACTTCTTTTGCAAAAAAGCGTTTCGATAGCCAAGGTCAACAAACTGCTCGAGCAGCTTGTGTATCCAGATGTTTTGCTCCTTCGACAACACTAGATCGCGGAAGAAATCATCGCCGATACGGCGCCAGAGAGCTTCGGTGTCTTTGCTTCTTGCATATTTGCGGCGAAGTGCATAGATCTTTCGTTTCACTCTGAATCTAGGGCCCATGAGTATGAAAAACGCGCGTGGCCAGCTTTCTAGCGTGCTTTGTGTGTCACGCTGCACGAGCATGTAGCACAGAACGCCAGCCATCTCGTCGTTAGTCTTGACAACCTGTCGCAGCTGAGCAAGCCGAGCAGGATCAGACGCGATTGTCTTGTCTTTCATGAGCTTCTTACTAGACTTTTGGAAGTCTTCGTAGTAGTATTTGAGGGTGCGGAGCAGAGCTTTGAGCTGGCGACTGCGTGGTCTGCATACATGTTTGCGGCGTAGTTGGCGAGCAAGCCACGCTTGCTTTGGAGCCTTTGGGAAGTAGGCACCGTACTTCTTGTCTGCCATCGTGTTGTGCGCTAGTCGCTGATCACCTCCGGGATGCTGCTTAACAGCAGGCGTAGTCGGATCAGGCTGAACGGCAGACGAGCCAGAGGCTGCAACACTGACGGCGAGCAGACAGGCGGCTAGGGCGAAGGCGGTGAGCTTCATTGTTGGTTGTGGCGGTGGTCGTGGCGGTGGTCGTGGCGGTGGTCGTGGCGGTGTCGTGAAGTGGGTGACCGTAAATCACAGGGAAGAGCAAAAGAAAATAGAGCCACGCTGTCGCGGTGCGGGCTCAGCCATGCGGAGGATAGCACGTGACCGACTGAGCGTGGAGAGGGGAGGAACGCGTAGACGGAGGTCGCTTTAGTTTCCATTGTGGCTAAAGCGGCCCAGTGCCAAGCCCCCACGACAACGTGCCGTGCATTTGGGCAACACGGAAGAAGACTTTGCCGCATCTGTAGCTTCTTCACATCCGCCTCGTCAGAGTTCTAAACGCGGTCTGATTCCGTTTCAAATGCTGCCACTGCTGTGCCAAATGGAAACTCAAAGCAGTGCGAGAGAGTACAGGGTGACATAGAAAACATGCGAGCAACTTTACTGCATAGGTGCGGCGGATACATGACACTACGCAGCAACGGGGTTGTGCACGACGGGCACCAAACCTGCCTTGCTTCCTGGCGAGGCAATGTAGGTAACACCCTGACAGAACCTGTCGTCCAAGAACGCCTGTTCCAGCGTCTCCAGTCTCTTAAGCTCAGCAAGGAAAGTTGGCTTATCCTTGAAGGTGAGAGTCGAGTTGTTGTTGCGGGCCTGGCGCATGGCGGCAACGTTGCCGAACAAGCGCATATGCTCGGGCGTTGGCACATTGAACTTCTGCTGAAGGTAGGCATCGAAGAAACCAAGATGAACGAACTGTTCAAGCACCTGGTGCATCCAGATGTTGTGGTCCTGCGACATCGCCATCTTTTCGAAGTACTCTTCGTTGACATGCTTCAGGAGGGCACCTGGGGTTCTGCTTCCTGCAACCTTACCGTACAGCCTGTGCATCTTCTTGAGCGCGCGTTTCTTGGGGCCCAGAAGCACAAATGCGCTGCGAATGAAGTTTCTAACGTTCGAGCTGCGCCAGCTACCGTACCACAGACTGACGCTCAGCAGACCGGCTAGCTCGTCGTTAGTCTTGACAACCTGTCTCAGTCTAGCGAGCTGAGCAGCATCAGACATGATCGCCGTGTCTTTCATGAGCTTCCTGTTGGTCTTTTGGAAGTCTTTGTAGTAGTGTGTGAGGGTGCGGATCAGGGCGTGGAGCTGGCGTTTTTGCGGGTAACACTTGTGTGTTATGTCTAGTTTGCGAGCAAGCCATGTTTGTTTTGGATCCTTTGGGAAGTAGGCCCCATATTCCATGTTTGCCACCGTGTTGTGTGCCAGTCGCTGGTCACCTCCGGGATGCTGCTTGACAGCAAGCACAATTGGATCAGAGTGGACGGCAGACGGATCTGAGGCCGCAACACTGATGGCGAGCAGACAGGCGGCTAG
This sequence comes from Cochlonema odontosperma, assembly GCA_004114315.1. Taxonomy (NCBI): domain Eukaryota; kingdom Fungi; phylum Zoopagomycota; class Zoopagomycetes; order Zoopagales; family Cochlonemataceae; genus Cochlonema; species Cochlonema odontosperma. The sequence continues at coordinate 59,885 of QZWT01000015.1, read as the reverse complement.
GGCGAAGGCGGTGAGCTTCATTGTTGGTTGTGGCGGTGGTTGTGGCGGTGTCGTGAGGCGATGTGATCGTAAATCAAAGGAATGAGCGGAGAAAGAACAGCGCCACGTGCAAGCCAACCATTTTAACGCGTCATTTAGTCACGTGACGGACGTGACTTCTCGCCAATCAACACGCCCACCAACACGCCACTCCCGCCGCCGCACCTTCCGTCTGCAGCCGCAATCAGCAGCCGGCGCATCGTCACGGCACTCGCTTGCAGAACCGGCTTTTGAGGAAGGTGGCCTCTTCCTTCTCTAGCAGTTGCGCGAGCCTAAGCTGCTTCACCGGATTGCCATGTGCATTCGAAGACCGAAGCGTGTCGATCTCTTCATACACTTTCAGATGTGCAGGCGTGCGCACCCCAAACGCCTCCTGCAACTGGTGGTCGCGGAACCCAAGCACCACCAGCTCGCCCAGCAGCTCTTTCATCCACACCAGCTTCTCGTTCGGCACCGTGCGTCGATCCAGATACTGGGCAAACGCTGCTCTCGACATGGCCATCAGTTTGGCTCCTCTTTTCTCCGTGCGCATCTGCAGAAGTATGAGTGACACCGGGCGGAACCGCATCTTCAGGCTGAATCGGAAGGCATGCAGCATGCCATACGTGTCGTGATTGTAGCTGGCAAGCGCCATCAGCTGCAGCAGCAACAAACGCCCCAGCAAACGACTTTCTACAACCGTGCGCAGTAGAAGCGATCGTAGCACCGTGTCGCCCTTCACCCGCAGCGCCTTCTTCTCAAACTTGTGCTGGTACTGCCGAACGGCATCCACCAGTCCACGGAGCTGCTGCTGACGTGGTTTACAGGTGTGTTTGAGACGCAGTGTGCGTGCCAACCATCCTTGCTGCGGGGTGTTCGGGTAGTATCTGCCAACCCGGTGCTCTATCTTGGTGCTGTAGATGAACCGCGGATGGGCAGCCGGATGGGCAACCGCTGCAGGCCTCAGCGCAGGCAGGTCTATTCCTCTTCCAAACGTAGTCCCGGCCAACAGCCCGGCTGCAAGTAAACAGGTGGCCACGCGCATGGCTGTAGCGGTCGTTCAGCGTCAATGGAAAAAGGTGCTACGACATGCTCGAAATATTCCGAGGCACCGATGACTCTGGGAACGTGTTTTTGGCTCACGCCCCTTCGCCACACCGAATCAGACGACATAGCGAATAGTGTATAGCATACAACGTGGAGCATGTAGGCATACAGCATGCATTGTGCAGCACACAACAATGATCTGACCAAGTAATGTCCCTTGACCACTCGACAGTGCTACTTCTCTTCGTCGCATCGATCTACCGACACTCATCCACACACTCTCTCACTTACTACTTACACCACGGTTGGATATTAAGCAGGTGTATTTATTCATGCATCAACTTAGTATCAAGTGGCGGGGGCGTGTGTATGCGTAAGCGTCCAGTGGTGCAACAGACACTGCTTGTAACATACCGGATGAGACAAGGGACATGTCTGTCGATAGACCGGATGGCTGCACGACCACACACGCACCACCACAAGAATCATAGCCCGTCATTTTAGATGGTCACACATAGAAAGAGGACACTAAGAAATAGATGAATAATGTGGCGACATAATACCCTTCCTTTTCCCGCGTCATCTGGCGCCGGGTGACCGATCAGTCACACAGGCCACAGGCAATGCTTCTGTCGCCTGTGGAGATGCATCGCTGGCTTGGCCCACACGACTGCTGGACCCAAGCGCCATTGTTGCAGATCTGAAACAGAGCACCGGCACCACACTCGTAGGCGCCAGAGGCACAGACGGCAGTGGAAGAGGCGGGAGAGTAGGTGGGTGGTGGGGTAGCATAGGAATTAGAAGGGGAAGGGGGAGACGAAGAGGGATAAGAAGCGACCGGGGCAAATGAAGAGGCAGGAGCTGATGCGTAGGAGGGCGAAGACGGAAGAGGGACAGCATTCGTCTGGTATGCCATACGGCTAGACTTGCTGTGATCATAGGTGGATGCATCTTCGTTGTGAGAGACAGATGCATAGGTACGGCTGCCACGGGAGCGACGTGCACCAGTGGCAGCAGCAGCAGCAGCAACAACAGTCTGCGATCCATCGTCCTGAGCGTAGTCATTCTCCCGCGAGTCGATGTTATCCTGTGTGTAGTCGTCACTGGCGTCTTCATTATCATACGCGGGCACGGGTGGGGATGCGGGTGCACCACCGTATGAAGAGAACATCAGGTCCACACACTGCTCATACTCTTCTCCGGGCGAGACATGTTGTGCGTCCCACTTCCATCGCAGTACTTTGTGTCCGGTGACACCTTGCGGAAGCGCCACTGTCCAGGGCTCGACCTTTCCGGGAGCAGCACAGTCCATCTTCTGGGCAATCTGTCGGGGGTTGGACAGATCCTCGTCCAGCAGGTAGACAGTGCAGGGGCCGATGTGTGGCGCGGTGATGGTGAACCCGAGTGTGAGTTGCGAGCCAGCAGCCACGGCGGTTGCCTTGCCGGCGGGCTCACCACGACACAGCCCTGCTGTGTTGGGGTTCTTGACGTTGTCGATGGAGTAAGCGACGTTCTTCTCACCACGGAAAGGAGGGGAAGACAGGTAGCCATGAGCAGCGGCGAGGGAGGGGAGAAGGAGGGCGACGGCGGCAATTACGTAGCAGCGCATATAGGCAGTGGTAGTTGCGAGTGGGGGTGGAGGTGGGGTGTGGAGGAGAGGAGGGCGGTGCGATGCGGCGGTAAGGTTAAAAACGGGGTGGGATATGAGGGAAAATGGCTTGGCGGCCCGCCGTCCCTCCCAATCACCGCACTTTAAACGCACACGCACAGCTGCGCCATAATGCATCGCGCCGCCTGCATCAAATCACCAAACAATGGTCGCGTGGAGAGTGCCAATGAGCAGGCCAGTCATGTGGCCGCAATGTGAGCACGCCCGTTCAGGGGACGTCGTCGTAAGCGGCCGTGTTCTGCGCTTCAGTCTCGACCTTAGCCTCAGCCTCAACCTTAATGTGCATGCTGGAACAGGAAGTACGAGAAAACGGCATGCTGACCAACGCTGTTTCCTTGGCAAGAGAGTACTGTGACGTCGTTTCTACAACAGGAGAGATGCAAAAAAGAAGGTCCTGCCGAGAGTCGAACTCGGATTACGGGATTCAGAGTCCCGGGTGCTAACCATTACACTACAGGACCGTTAATTGTCTTTTAACAAAACAGTAATAAACTAATATATACATATCCGAGATGTTCCGTGGTTAGCTGTGATGCGATGACATGGCTGGCCACGCGTGTGCCAACCTCTAAGCAAGGCACGGAGCAGCAGGCATAAAGAACAGGCGCTTCTTCTTGCGCAAGGCTGCTTGGCACACTGACTAAGTATGTGGCACGGGGCAGCAAAGACCGAGGCAACAGATGCGACCACCGCAGTGGTGATAAATCAGGCGCCACTGCATGCGTTCCAACCGCGCCCTTGTCTTCTTCGAGGGTCCGCTGGCAGCACCCGCCCGTGCACACAATGAGCCACCACACATCCAGCGCTCTCCCCGTCCTCCGCATCCACATCACACCGCAGCAAACACACACACTCCATCACACAACCACCCTCCCTTCCTCCATCCCCGACAAACAGCCTGCGCTTGCCGTGTTCAAGGGCAGTGTTTCGCTGAACACCCCCGTCCTGCTCCATGCCTCAGAACTGGTGGTCCGTGTGCAGGGAACACAGCTGGAATGGCTCTCAGAACGCACTGGGTACGCGTGTGGGCACGCGTGTGGGCATGTGTGGGCATGTGTGTGGGCATGCGTGTGGGTTGGAACGCGGTGTTGATAGCGAGGATACCGTGGCTGTCCTAGTCGTAGACGCGACATCTACACGCTTGTCCAGTCAGTCTGGCGCCCTCGTTCATGCTGCCCGCAATGCTTGCATGTGGGAAACCATCGATGGCCCTTTGTATTCACCCTGATGGACGGTCTACTCCCTCCCACTTTCCAAGTAGGCGCGCTGACTGCATGCATGCGATCCGGAGATGGCGCGGTTGACGCACACGCTTAGTGTGGACTGGGAGTGATCCAGCATGCGGTGCATGCCACGCTGCATGGCCAGGACAAAGGCGATGGCACACCCCTGCTAACAGCTACGGCGGAGTTTCACTACACCTCTCCAATGGATCTGAACACGTGCGCACTGCCACCACCCTTTCTCTTCGAGTCGCAGCTGCAACTACCTAGACAATGCAGCATCTTGCACGCGGCGATCCTGTGGCCATGGCAGTGGCAGCGTCAGCGTGTGGCCATGCGCATTCTGTTGACGCAGACCGGCTTTCTACCTGGAGAAGTGATATGTCTGCCGATGGTGATTGAGCCCGCGAGCAGCACCGTGAAGAACAACCGTGGCCATACCAAAGGCATGAAGCTCCCAGGATTCAGATGCCGGATTGAACTGCATCAGCTGGTGGCCATTGGCCCGCCATCCATGTAGCGTGCCAGCTTCCATCCATATCACTTATGCCGCATAGTCGGAATCGAACATGGAGACGAGCTGTGAGCAGCAACAGCAACAGCAATAACAGACACCCTGATAGATACGAAAGACGTGTTATATTTTCGGAATGGACATCCCATCCATCCACCACAGTCCTGCCTCTATCCTCGCACGATGCTGCCACCGAGGGATGGAAACGGGAGCTGAAAGTGCTGCTGCCAGATCAGCTTCCACCCACGGTAACCGAGCACGGAGATTGGATTGAGATACGGTACCGGCTGAGGATAGAAGTGGAGACTGACGAGCTGGAAGAGACCACCAAGGCAATAGTAGAGCGTGGTGTAGACAGAGGCGCAGCTTCGGCGAGACAGAGAAAAAGTAGAAAAGCAGTGGTGGAGATTCCAATTGTGGTTGGAACAAGACGAGGAGTTCAACTGTTTAATAGTGGTGGTCGTGGTCATAGTGGTGATGGTTGTAGTGGTTGTGGTCGTGGTTGTGATAGTCGTGACTGTAGTGGTCATGGTGGTCATGGTGGTCATGGTGGTCATGGAGATCATGGTTGTAGTGGTTGTGGTCATGGTGTCGGTGGAGACAATAGTAACTAGAATGCTAGACTAGAGAATGCGGCAGTATTGCCTTGACAGATGCGTTGGTGGATGCGGCAGCAGCAATAGGGACAACTGGGAGAGGAATGCAAAAGCTGTTTCTTGGAGCACAAAGTATCAAGATATGTAGATGCCAGATGCTTGAGGTGGGGAAGGGGAGGGGAGGGGAGGGAGAAGAGGCAGCCGGAACGCGGCTGTTTAGGAAATGGAACGGCGGACCTGATGACCATACATGGTGTACTCTGGTGGACGTGTGTCGTTGACAGCGGCGGGCAAGGATGCGGATGCGCCCATGCGCATCTCAGTCTCCAAGTAGGCGGGCAGTTTTTCAGCGTCACGCACTTCGGTGGAAACGGTGCCGATGACAATGGGAATCTTGAACTCAGCCTTGTACTTGCCCACCGACACGGCGACCTTGACCTTGTAGGTGACAGATAGGATGGAAGCAGCCTGAAGCGCAGAGTGGTGGATGTCGGAGGGCGACAGCTTTCTGGGCAAGGGCAGATGGCACATCAATAAGGAGGAGGTGGTGGAGGAGGAGGAGGAGGAGGTGGAAGAAGAGGTGGAGGAGGCGGGAGAGGAGGAGGTGGTTGGGATGGGAGAGGCGGGGAAATGGCGGTCCAACAAGGTGTCTCTGCATACTTCTTGGTGTCCAACACCACGGTAATGCGATTTCCTGCGCAATTGCACGTGCACCCAGACCGGTTTGACGCCACGACCACCCATGTCTTCAACAGCATTGAGACGGATGTTCAGCCGCATGGTGTCTCCTGGAAGAAAGCCAGTCTGATCCACAGACAGGGCGATAGTGCGTTTCCCCGCACACTTGGGGGTAGCGACAGAGCACTGTGGATCACTGACGGTAGCGCTGGTGTGACTGTTGTTGCTACTATGGTTACCACCCCAGAGCATCCAACATCGGGACAGGAAGCGGGTGCGGGTGAGCTCTTGGGACTGAGCATAGGGGGTGGTGAGGTGGGGAGTGTTGACGTCCACGATATCAATGACTCTGATACGTTTTGAAATGGAGATGTCGGGGTGGAAGGAAGCGGGAGAGGAGGAGAGCAGAGCGGTGAGGGAATAGCGAATGGAACTAGCCTCGCTTTCGAAAGACGACAACAGCTGCAGACCACGCGTGGAGGGGGAAGGAGCACACGGGAGCTGGAAAGAGAAGGGAAAGAAATGGTCGCCAGCGGAGAGAGAAGGCAGTTTGTCGGAGAGCGAGGAGGAGAGCTCGAGGAATGCGTCACCAGTCATTCCAATGCTGGGGGAGGGGTGAGGGGGGTGGTGGTGGCGGTGGTGGGGAGCCGTACCTTTTCTGCACTGCAGAGACGACAATGCCCTGGAGTGTGATGCACAGGGTGTGGTGTGTGAGGGGGGCGTGGAGGGAGAGGAGGAGCGTGCCGTGGAGCGTGTCGCCGGGATGGAAGGTGGAGGCGTGGGGATGGTGGAGGCGGATGCGGAGTTTGGCGGAGGGAGGGGCAGGGGCAGGGTGAGGGGTGGTGGCGGGGACTGGCGGTGCAGGAGCGGGGGCGAAGCGGGACATAGGAGTGATGGAGTGTCGCCGGGAACACGAACAGGAAGGTGGCATGCGGCGACGGCAGCGGCAGCGACACGCCCACGCCGTGTCAACAGTGCGTCAATGGCCATTGTCCCCGCCCGAACAACGCCCACACCCGTGATTGGCGCCACCAACAGAAGAAAACGTAGGGAGGGTGTGTTATTTATTCAACAGATAGATAAGTTGGGTGTGTGTGTGTTGTGTTCTTTCTTTCCGCTCCTTCCCTCCCCGTCTTCATCCAGCCACCGTGTTAATGTTGAAGCAGGTGGTGGTAGTGGTGGTGGTAGTAGCAATAAGCGTGTGTGGTGGTAATAAGCGTGCATGGTGGCGATCATGTTGCCACCACCACCACCACCACATCAGAATACAGTAGCAGAAGGAACACACCGCACTCCCGTGTGCCCTCCACACTCAGCAGCCTTCCCCGCAGTGGATCCACGCTCCCCCACGCTCCCCCACGCCCTCCCTACAGAGCCACCGCCCTGCCCTCCGCCCTCCGCCATGCGCCATGGCTATGTCACGCTGGTCACCACCGCCGACTACGTTCCCGGTGCGCTGGTGCTTGCCCATGCCCTGCGACACACGCGCACCACGCTTCCGCTGATCTGCCTCGTTGCCGCCCACCTTCCCCTGCCGCTCCTTTCGCAGCTCCAGGCTGTGTACACGCACTTGGTCACCACGCCCGTGCTCACCTCCCACCACACCCGCGCCCTGGCTCTGCTCAACCGCCCCGACCTTGCCTCCACACTCACCAAGATCCATCTCTGGTCGCTCACCCACTACACACGCCTTCTCTACCTCGACGCCGATACCCTCCCCCTTCGCAACCTAGACCATCTGTTCCTCCGCCATCCCACCGCATTCTGTGCTGCGCCTGATTGTGGCTGGCCCGACCACTTCAACAGTGGTCTGTTCCTCTTCTCCCCTTCCCTGGAGACTCGTGATGCCCTGCTGCGTTGCTACGCCGACCATGGCTCGTTGGACGGTGCTGACCAGGGCCTGCTCAACCACTACTTCAACCATTGGACCCGTTTGTCCTTCCTCTACAATGTCACTCCCTCTGCATTCTACAGGTGGGTGGGTGAGTGGGTGGCCCTGTTGTCTATTTTGTTGCTATCTTGTTGTTGCTGCTATCTTGTTGTTGTTGTTGCTTCTGCTACTATCTTGTTGTCGCTGCTTCTGCTACTACCTTGTTGCTGCTGATCTCTCACACGCCCTCCCCTCTCACTAGCTACGCCCCTGCCTTCCATGCACACCATGCCGACATCCACGTGGTACACTTCATCGGCACTGGCAAGCCCTGGCGATGGCAGCGTGCTCCCAACGGTCGTGTCCTATCGCGAGACAGCGACCCTGGAGACACTCTCTTACATTACATCCAACAGTGGTGGAGCATCCACGACCAGCATGTGCGATCATGGGTACCACCCCTTTAACTCACACCTGCCGTGTCACTCACCTACATCACCACTACGTAGTCTAGCCTGGACGAGGAGTGCTGTGTTCATGTAGGTGCTTCCTCGTTAGCAGCCATATTTATCCGCAATGGGTGATAGAAATTACTAAGCTATGTCCATACAGCCGATGGAGTGCAGCAGCCATGGTATGCTCGTGTGGCATGGGACAACACTGTGCTCGATCGTGTACCCCGACACAACACCCACACTATCGTACCCGAAGCGACAGAGATGGCTTCTTCCGCAGACCCTTTGTACGCCACCACACGCACACCACACACCACAGGACTCAGCACTGTGCGAAAAGAAGATGGCCTCCTACCCGTTTCTGTTCCCACACAGAGTGCAGAGAGTGCAGAGAGCAGCACAGTCAGTGCATATAACACCCTAGATTTGCAATGGCATCCCCATCAGCGTCATCAGGCACACGAAGGCACAGAGACAGCATGTGAGACAGCATGTGAGACAGCATGTGAGACAATATGCTCGTCACTAAAGGAAGCACTGTCCTCGACACAACAACCGCAGCCGGTGCCAAACCACGAAAAGCATCCCATACCAACTACGATCACACAATGGGACTTCGAACAGCGTTACGACCTACGAGATGCTGCATCCAGCTACACACCCCCAGCAGACCCATTCCATCCACACATCCAATCAGCACAGTCTGCTCACAAAGAACGCGCGCGGAGACGTAGGACAGCAGGATCGGCAGCAGACACAAAGCGAAAAGCAACAGCGTGCGTGCAACAACCGATCGCTGTTCCTGAAACATGGGTGGAATGGACGAGGCAGCTGTTGGTGGACCTGCGTGTGAACGGGACGGGATCGCATATGCACACCACATTGAACAAGTGGCAGCACGAGCTATGGCTGATCGAACAGTACGGGTTTGCAACAGCCATGGAGCTACGCAGTATGCACTCACAAGATAGCAGTGCAACTTCGTCACCGTGTGAGAGAGCAGCCGGAAGCGTGTCACCGGAAAGTGCTGCTGTCGAGACAGGGACACGCGTGTGTACAAATGAATAGAAGGAAAGGAGAAGAAAAGAGAGGAAACACGATATAGTATTGGGTGGCGGTTGGAATGCAGTCGTATTAGGCACACTAGTGCAGTGCTCATACGGAGGTCCAGTCTGGCCCGCTGTGTGTCGAAGCAGCCTTCATCCATCTGCGCAGTTGCGTGCACTGCCCTGGAGTGAAGGGCAGTGCGTGTGTGGAACGCTCTCTGGGTGCTTCTTCTTTCTCACACACCACCAACAAGCATGGCGACTGTATTGGACCACCAGTTTCCCTTCCAGATCACCTGTCACGCCTTCAATCACGACCGCAGCCGTACAAGCCATTGTTCTCCGGTCGGTCGGTCGGCTGCTGACTGTTGGTGTAGAGGTGGCTCTGTGTCCGTCTTCCTCCCAGCTGCACATCTACGCCACCTCCGACTGGACACTGCTGCACTCGCTCACACAAGTACGCACATCTGTCTACGCATCCACGCGCTAAAACGCTATTCCGCGCATGCAGCATGACCAACTGGTCACTTGCATCGACTGGGCACACGAGAGCAACCGCATTGTCACCTGTGCGCAGGACCGCAACGCCTACGTATGGACACTCACGGCCGACCTCACCACTTGGGTGCCAACACTTGTGCTGCTTCGCATCAACCGTGCAGCCACCTATGTGCGATGGTCTCCGTTTGAGGACAAATTTGCGGTGGCCAGTGGGGCAAAATGCGTGGCCGTGTGCTATTTCGAGGAGGACAACGACTGGTGGGTAAGCAAGCACCTGAAGAAACCGATTCGAGGCACGGTGCTTGCCATCGACTGGCATCCCAACAATGTGCTGCTGGGCGTGGGTGGCACGGACATGCGCGTAGGTGTCTATGGTGTCTATGGCACCTATGCTTTGTGACTCATCCGCTGGCGTGGTGATGCAGGCGTACGTCCTCTCCGCGTTCATCAAGGGTGTGGATAAAAGGTGAGCAGTGTGCATCGGCTCAGTGGTCTGCAGGCTGATCCTGAAGACCGCCAGCAACTGCGTGGGGCGAGAAGCTGCCGTTTGGAACAGTGTGCGGGGAATTCGCCAACCCGTCAGGCGGCTGGGTGCAAGCAGTGGCATTCTCTCCGTCTGGAGAATCCTTTGCGTACACCGGTATGCGCCAAGCGTTGGTTTTGTCTCACAGTAGTGTGTAGCGCAGGATGCCTGTCTCACCGTGGTGAGTGATGGCGGGAAGGCAATGACGGTCGTTCGTGGCCGTGGGCTTCCCTATCTAAGCTTGGTCTGGCTGAACACACAGTGCATTGTCGCTGCTGGGTTCGAGTGTCGTCCAGAAGTGTTCGCAATGGACGACAGCTGTAACGAATGGTGCGTGCATTTCTCTCAGCGTACACAACAAACCGCCTAAACAAATGGCGCACGTGCCATGTGCACAGGAAATGGATGCGTTCGCTGGATCAGACACAGAAGCAGGCTGCTGGGGCTGGGGGAGAGACGGCATTCAAGATTTTCCGGCAAATGGATTCGCGTGCACTACAAAGCTCAGGTGGCACACGAAGTGACACTAAGCTCTGTTCACTGCATCAGAACACAATCACGTACGTGCACCTTCGTTGTCATCCGCCATCAACCCCCCTCCCCCTCCTCCTCCCCCTCTCTCCCCTACCCTCACCTCATACCCATTTCTAGCACGCTGCGACCATATAAAACGGAAGGGGATGCTGTGCAGCAAGTAAGCTCTAGTGGAGTGGACGGCCGTTTGGTCGTTTGGACAGGCCAGTGAGTCTTGCGTATATGCATGCGTATCGGCATCACCATGCTCCAGCAAACGCGACTAAACCAAGTCTATGTGTATCTTACCGTTTCCCTGATCGTCTTTTTGCCGTTGCGCCGGCTTGGCAATTGCGTTTTGAGCAGAACACGTGAACGCGAAAATGCCAAGTGAATAAAACCGACTCACGCGCGCAGCCTTTTGCCCTTTATGTCCCCTTTCCGCCACTTTCAGCGATTCTCTCCCAACTATTCTCCTAACTGTGCTGTTCAATCCGGTCTGCTCTCTCCATGTCTCCATTTCATGCTTCGTCTGCTGCTTGCTGGCTACGCTATGAGTGTGCTTGTTGGAAATCTCATTCTCGCTCACATAGAGGGCACCTTAGCTGTCAGCTTCTGCTACTTCACAAACTTGGCCTATGCAGGCCTTACTCTATATCTGATTGTAATGCAACCGCAACCGCAACCACAATCGCTGCCTTGCATCCTGTTCAATGCTAATGACGCCTAGGCAGCCGCTGTGCACACTGCAATCCATCTCCGTCGCCCGAGCAGTCCGCCCACCTCCTTCGCCACAAGCGCTTGCCTGTTTCCCATACATCATTTTCTCTATGTCGCCGCAGTGTCGTCTCACTTGATTATACCTGCAGTATACTGGGCGGTGCAAGCGCGCCCGTACAGCGAAGGCACATCTAGCTTGCACATATGGGCAGACGTATCTCAGCATGGTCTCAATGCCGTGCTGATGCTAATAGAAGTGTTTTTTGGGCAAATGGTGTTGCGCTGGATAGACATTTTCAGCGCCGTGGCTGTAGCCATACTCTACATCGCCTACATCGGACTGATCTACGCCACGTAAGTACACTAGCATCGCTGTCGCTTCCTGCCTTCCTCTCCGCGCACGTTTCATTCCATCCACTAGTACCGGCTACTGGACGTATCCAGAGTTGAGTTGGAGCATGGGCTGGATCCTGGTTGCATGCTACCTGGCTATATCTGGAGCGTACATTATGTTTTTCACCCTCATGATCTACCTGCACAAGTTACGCGGACTGGTGTTCCCAGTGACGTGCAGCGAACAGAAGGTTCTAAAGCCCATCACCACCACCACCACTGTCATCACTAAGTTGCATCTGAAAAGATACGACATCATGGCCATGGTGTAGCAATCATTGTAACAATAGATATGTACGAGTATACGTCGCAATAAAAAAGGGAAAGAGAAAGAAATTGACACTACAGCACACTCTTTCCAAGCGAATAACACTGAGTGGTCGCTGAATTGTCCGTTTGCAGTGCCATTTCCATACCATTTCCACTTCATTTTCGATCTGCAAGGCATATTTCCCTTTTTGGCCATGCATGTGTCATGGCTACCAAACTAGGCTCACCGTCACGTCCACGTGACCATTTACGGCTTGCGTGGCCCTGACTATTGAGGCTCGAAAAGGCGCGTTGAAAGCAGGGCTCAAACCCGCGATTATGCTCACAAAAGGGCATGGGCCAAGGTCAGCAAGCTTACGAAGTGGTTTGACAAGGCTGTCGTGCAGGTAGCTGTCTCCTTGCTGCATATTTGGACCCTTAAAACAGGCGAATGCTCGCATTGAGAGATCGTCTCCTTGGCATCATGTACCCGACATGAGCAACCTAATGTGCATCTTCTTAGGAAGACTGTTCGCTTAAAGAGCATTTTTTCGGAAAAAGTGTACCATTGTGCTGCTATTGCCCCTCCTCTAGTGTAGGGTCCCCATACATATTTGCATAGCGGCCTAGTGCCCAGATGGTGAAGGCGAACTTGTAGTTGGGATAGGCGATCATGCAGTTCTTGTTGAACACGCCTTCAATGCTTTCTTGCAGCCACTCTCCGTTTGTCTGCTGACGCGACATGATAAGCTGTTGGTTCAGAAGTCAAACAGTGTGCGTCAGCAAGACACAGACGGCGCACAAACACTTGCCTGGATCCCACGGCGCACCACATTCGCCTCTGGATAGCGTGCGGCCATCAGCGCGAGTACTGCCCATGCCGTGTGCACCACCTGAGATGTTTCTGTTGCAGTGTAGGTTTGCAGCTCGCATGACTATCTTGTCGTCAGCAGCCTATCGCAAAGCTAAAGCGGGCGGTGGCAACAAGCACTTGCCTTATACGATTCACCCCAGCCGCCATCTGCCATCTGTTTCTCGACCAAAAACTGACATGCACGGCGACACACTGTGCTGCGCGATACCGGAAAGCACAGGAGCACAAACATGGATGAGCACGTTGACATGAACCCGCTTTCCGCCCTACCTGTTATCGTATGTTTCGCCCACGGTGGCTAGCGCTTGCAGTGCAAACATTCCCGCGTAGGTGAAACAGATTGCCCATGAACCGTACCAGCTGCCATCCGTGCGCTGGGCCCTGCGCACGAACTGCACTGCACGCTGCACGCATACACGAATTTCAGCTGCACGATATTCTGGAGCCTTTTTCTGGAACGCGTGCAGTCCCAGAAGTACCGCTGTTGTGCATTCCACATAGCTGTACTCGATCATGATACGTGCTGCAAATGGTGTACAGCACCATGCGTAGGTAAATACTTGGACATGCGGTCACACTGCACATACCAAATACCTCCGCCGGGTTTAGCCACTCAAGCCATGCAGGTCCACGCACGCATTCGTAGCTAGCAAAGCCGCCGTCACTATTCTGCATCGACAGCAACGTGTCCACTGCATCACACAGTCGATCGTGTGACACAAGCGTTTTCGTAAAGCTGTACACATGCGGATCCGAGTGCAACAATGTCAGTCAGTCAGCCAGTCAGCCAAGAGCACGCAGCGTGCCACAATACACACCTCAGTTGCTGCAATTGCAACACTGTCTTCAGTCCCTCCGCTGTACAGTCTGAGACCGTGTAGCCTTGATCGCGGGTGCTAAACGGCCATGCACCCTTCGAACGATGCCGATAGCAGCGCTCACGATGCGGCACATCGCTCCTGATCTAATTCCATTGTTCGTCAGTATGCGCGCAAATGCGATATCGCAAACAGGTCGCATGCACCTGACAGCGTTCGAGGAAACGAAGCGCGTGGTTCATCGAGGCGTGGAACTCTGCCTTTTCTGCCAGTCCCGCCTCTACTACGGCCTGCACTGCAAAGCACGTATCCCACAGTTGACAGCCGTTGGTGCCATTCATGCGCATGCCGTCTGGCCCTACCCTGCAGCGCGTATGATCAGCAATCGGTTCACGCACAGCAGCAGTTGCATCGGCTACTGTGCCAATCTTATCTGCGCATTGTCGCACACACACCAGAGATAGTCACGCACGCGTGCACAATGTCGCTTGAATTCGGTAGAGTCGGCACCGCGTTCCAGCCATACACACACCATGTTCATCGCTTTGTTTACCGGTCCAATGTCCAGGTAGTCGGTGTTGGCATCTTCCATGCGGATCTGTGCGTACGCCTCATGCAGCGCACACTGTCGTAGCCTCGACACTGGCCACCACTCATACCACGTCAGACCGTCTACACGTGTCGTCAGCAGTGCGCTGACGTGTCACCACTCAACAGTGCATCGCGTCCATCACTCTACTGTGCGGCGCGTAGAGATCCGACGATGCCACGCTGTTGCGCAGTCGTGGCCAGTCCAATGTTGCGTAGGGTTGCGTGAATATCTCGTTGCGCAATGCATGCATGAGCGTGTTCGACGGATGCTGATAGCGACGACCGTATATATACGACATAGCCAGCGCAACCACGCGGGAATGGCACCAGAATCGGCCAGGATGCATTGGCAGCCATCGCGGCAGCAGCCTATACCGACGTAAGTAGTGCACGTTTTCATGTGTCACTGCAAGCAATACTGCGTTGCGTTGTGTTGCATTGCGTTGTGCTGCACAATTTCTTACCAGATCTCCGGCGGGACGGGATTCACGCCAGTCCACGCATAGCATCCGAGCAATGCAAGCCAAAACTTGCCCCATGTCGGGATGTGTGCAGCCCCACCTAGCCCGTGAAGACACGCGCGTGCACGCACAGCAACTACTGCATCTGCCGCTACTCCCAGCAACCGCAACGCCACATAATTCATCGCCGTGCCAAACACCGTCGAATGCCCGGCAGTGTGTCTACCGGAGATTGCACGGCAAGCATTAGCAAGCGCGCCATAACGACCGCGTGTTGCCACCGCTGATAACATACAAGCCCCAGCCACCATCGAGCGCGCTGGCACGCAGTGTCAAGTAGCGTACCATCTCGCGGCGGTCTGGCTCCTCTATCGGAACACCGCACACGTACATAGACATCACGAGGCCCGGGAGCAGAAACATCGGACCGCCGTATTCACCTGGCCAGTGACCATCTTCCGACTGAAGTTGCTGATAGAAGGTGAACCCGCGACGTGCAGCTTCACGCGCGGTTGTTGCACGCGTCTCACCCCACTCAGGCACAGACATGTCCGTTTTCTACGTCGTTACAATACACATTACACAGCCTGCCACGTCTTTACCTCGCGTAGTCCCAGCCAGTAGCGGTCACCAGCTGATTGTGGCCATTGCGCCATCGTCGCCTCGTCCTCAAGATAGTGCCACGTTTGGCGACCATCTTTCACGCGTAGTCGCCAGTGCTCCAAATCCGTGGACGCATCGAATGCTGACATCGGCGGTGTAGTGAAGCGAGGAACGCGTGCGCATACCTGCCCGTTAACGCTTTACGCTTGCTTTATTGCGTGAGACATGTCACGCCACCGTCTGGTCCGTCACCTGGCTAGCGAATATGACGCCGACGACGATGTTTTGGACGACAGTACCGCTGGCGAAGAACAAATAACAGACGCACAAGCAGAAGAACTTGATGTGGCAGCTGCGAAAGTACGCAGCGTGTTGGGCGACGAAGTGGCTGTGAGCGACACGGAGATCCGGGACACTGTCTGGTATTACTATTTCGATGTGGAGAAAAGTGTGCGCTATCTGCTCGAAACAGCTACGAAACGATCGAATACAGCCGCCACCCACGCAGCAGGAGTGAACAAGGCTAAAACGAAGCCAGTAGTAGTAGCAGCAGCAACAACAGCAGCAGCAGCAGCAGCAACAGCAAAAGGTATGTGTGCACTGCCTGCTTGCGGCGCGTGTCGCGTGGTGTGCTATCTGTACGAACACAGAGCATTGACGCAACCGGTGTACGGGTGTGTGGGCGATCAGATGCTGTGCGGCAACGCATGCTGGGCCAGGTGGGTGGTGTGGCACAAGCTGGTGCTTCGCTAGGGCTGTCGTCGCTGCGACGAACCGTAGAGTGCTCCTCGTCCACGTCATTCGCGTCTTCTGAGCTGTCTCCATTGTCCAAGTTGTCCGCATTGGCGTCTGTATCGGCACCAATACCAACCGGCAATGCTCTCAACACACTTGCAGCACAATGTGGCACGGCAAATAGTATTGGTATTCTGCGAAGTGCACGAGAGGCACTTGCCTCTACGAGCCACAAGACAATGGCAACGACAATGGCGACGACCATGACGACAATGGAACAGACGAGGACGGCGAGAATGACGAGGACGATGACCTCTATAGCAAGCCGTACTGCGCACACCTTGCACACCTCACGCACCTCGCACACTTTGCACAAAGCTTTGGCAGTGGCATCATCACCACTACCACCATCACCACCACCGGTTGATGTGCAACACACGCCTGTGCTCGCGAAAAATCAACCACGTGGATTGTCGATGGCACAGCCGTCGCAATTTGCATGCGATGTGTTTGCTGCGTATCAGGATGCATCTGAATGCCTACCACTGCATGGCACATCTATTAATATGGTGTTCCTGCCATTTATAGGCGCGAAAAAAATAGTATCGTCAGCGTCGAGTAAGGGAAAGCCAAATGCGACTGGCACGGAAAGGAAAGCACAACCGATGTTTGATTTCACTACTCCGAGTCCAGATGATGTGGTGCAGGCTGCACAAAAACAACGGGGTGGAGCAGGTAAACAACGCACACACACATGCGCACACATGTGTTCTGTTGCTTACATCTTTTTGCGACAGGTTTTAAGAAGGCAACGAGTGCGGCACCGCCCACCACACAACTCGCACAAGACATGGATGCACTGCATCTGGATGTGAATGCGCACGTCGAAGCACCTGCAGTAGACGCGCCTATAACAACAATGAACAAGCGGAGTGTTGCACATCGTGAGCAGGTGCGTATGGCTATTGCCGAGAACATCAACAGTGACCCAATGACGAACCTGAACTTGGTGATTGTGGGTATGTGTGTGGTGCAGGAGGCGCATGATGCATGCTTACGATGCAGGGCACGTGGACGCTGGCAAAAGCACACTGGTTGGCCATCTCCTCTATTTATTAGGCCGTGTGGACACGCGTACGCTACAAAAGTATGAACGTGATGCTCGACAGCAGGGCAAAGCGTCGTTCGCATTCGCATGGATCCTAGATGCAACGTCAGAGGAGCGGGATCGGTACGTGTGAAGGACGCGTTGGTAGGAAGGGCACGGCTCACGCACTACAGCGGCATCACAATGGACGTGGCAACGAACACGTTTTCAACGACAAAACGGCACTTCACAATTCTGGATACACCTGGCCATCGCGATTTCGTTCCACAGATGATCTCAGGCACATCACAAGCGGACGCAGCTGTGCTGGTGGTGGATGCAAGTGCGGGTGAGTTCGAGGCAGGATTTCGAGCGGGCGGGCAAACACGCGAGTTTGCGTTGCTGGTGCGCAGCTTGGGCATACAGCAGCTGGTGGTGGCGGTGAATAAGTTGGACACGGTATGTGGAACGTATAGGCAGCATCACGCGAGCGCTAACGGTTTTGGGGACGAGTGCCGCGAGTAGAAGGAGTGGGCGCGCGATCGATTCGAAGAAATCAGCGGACAGCTGCGCCAGTTTCTGCAGCAAGCGGGCTTCTCACAACGCCATGTGTGGTTTATACCATGCTCAGGGCTGACTGGTGAAAATCTGGTGAAGCGATCAGCCGCGCTGGAACAACTTGGCTGGTATCAAGGGCCAACACTAGTGGAGCAGTTAGGTGCGCAAAAGGATGGGTGGTGTAGGTGTTGCGTATCGCTCACCGTGTGCGCTGGTACAGATCTGTTGGAAGTGCCACCACGATCGATTGATATGCCGCTGCGATTCTGCCTGTCAGACGTGTTTCGAGGTGGTTTCAGCGGCGGTCACATTGTGTCGGGTCGTATTGAAAGCGGCTATGTTTTGCCAGGAGACACGGTACTGGTGCTGCCGGCGCGCCAGCCTGCTGTTGTCAAAAGTAAATGCTCATCCATGGAAGTGTAAATTTGCATCAGCTGACGTGTGAAATAGCAATCGAAGTGAACGATGAGCAATGCGAATGGGCAATAGCTGGCCAGGCAACGTCTTTGACGCTTGTTGATATTGACGCACAGTATCTCAGGTAGGCGCAGGCGAATGTGCAACGATTCGCGAGCATGTCTCATCCTCACTCTCTTTCCATTGCTCTGTTCCGTGAACGTTTAGTACCGGTTCGATAGTGTGTGCGATGGATCAGCCGATGCAAGTGTCACGACGCTTTGTGGTGCAAGTGGTGACATTTGAGATGAAACAACCAATCCTGCAAGGCTACCAGGTATGCCACCATGTGGGACCCAAAGCATGGAGACACCATTACTATGTCTGTGCAGGGCTGACACCGTGCTGGACAGGCAATCATGTATTATCACGGACTGGACGTGCCGGTGACGGTGGAACGCCTTGTTGCTATTCTCGACAAGTCAAGTGGGGAGGTGGTGAAGCGGCATCCACGGTAAGCTGACAGCGAGGTAGTCGGGTGCGATGTCGGCTCACGCGATTCCACAACACATATACAGGGTGGTAACACAGTCGTGCACTGCAATGATACAGCTGCTCACCGAAGATCCGATATGCGTGGCCACTCACCAGGAATCACGGTCGTTGGCGCGGATCATGTTGCGACGAGACGGCACGACTGTAGCCGCTGGCGTTGTGTCCGAGGTGCTGTCTTGATCGAAATCCCGTTGAAGACAAAGAGAGGGAGCCGATGCGTCGAAAAGCTGTATAACAGTTCTGTTGTGTGGTTGGTCGCGAATACAAATGCAATTGTTGTGGTATCCAGTGTGCAGGCTTCGGATAGATCCTCGTCGTGTTTGCAGCCGTCCATCCATATCAAATGTAATGTCGTGTCTGCCAACCGGGGTTCAGCAAGCGTGCAGGCAACCATACATTACGAATGAAAAAGTAGCTGGCAACAATGGAGATGGTTCTTACATCAACGACTCTCTAACAGATAGTGCCACACACTTTTCCCTCTGCTCAAACCAACTGCAATGCCCTTGTTGACAGAGCAGTGTGGCTATGCCTCGGACAACCTATGGTTTTGCCGGAACGAAGCTTTATAAGCTCAGCTTAGAAGGTGCAGCATTCGTAGTATTCAAGAACGGATACGTGGATAGGTGCAATCGCCTTTTATCGCTTTATCCCAGCTTTCAGCACTAGCCACACGCACCAGGTTTTCCCGGTCAATCATGCACTCTGCACCTGCGTATCCCAGCACAGTCGCCAGCTCTTCGCGTCGCCGTCCTTTCACACGTAGCACCTCTGCGCTGGAATAGTTGGTCAGTCCACGTGCCAACTCCAGTTCTGCATTGGTGTCTGGATCCCGGTAGATCACACGGACACACTGTCCAGCCGCAAAGCCACCCACAACGTCCACGACGCCTACAGCGTAGAGCGGTGGCTTCTGATGGAGCAAAGCGTGTGCGGCTCCCCGGTCTATCAGCAAGCCTCCAGTACATTGCAGGCCGTGAAGTATCCAAAACTTTCGTGCACGCAGCCGTGTTGGCTTTGCGGAGAACTGTGTGCAAGCGGGTCGGGAATGTGCGTCGTCGCTTTGGTTTGGGCTGATGATCTGCATAATGATATCAGGAGCTTTGCTATGCATGATCACGGTGACCACGCCGGTAGCGGTGGCCAGTTCCGCTGCGATCAACTTTGTTGTCATGCCACCGGTGCCTAGTGAGCTGCCTCGCTCTGTCACTTTGACTTGCAAGGAATGAGCATGTGCCTTCCCCACCCTGTGTTCCCTAGCCAGGGACACCACTTCCTGCACCCCTCAACGCCACCTACTCTGCGACTTCAACGCGTCGATGTCATCCACCGTGCGGATCAGCGTGGCATCCGCGTTGGTGCGTGGGTTCTTCGTGTACAGCCCATCGACATCGGTCAATAGGAACAGATAGTCAGCATTCACCATCGCTGCCGTGATGCCACTCAGTGTGTCGTTGTCACCGAATTTGATTTCCTATCCCTTTGACGCCACTCAGTAGCACACCAGTCGGCACATACCACCACACTGATGGTGTCGTTTTCGTTTACAATCGGCACCACGCCCATATCCAGTAACGCGGTGAACGTGTTGCACGCATTCAAATACTGCGTGCGCTGGCAAGGTCAGCACGGCTATCGCTCACACGACGCCTACATCGGCAAGGTCGTTGCGCGTCAGCAGCACTTGGGCGATCGGCTGGTTGAACAGCGCAAACAGACTATCGTAGAGGCTCATCAAGCGACCTTGTCCAACAGCTGACGCTGCCTACACATACACTGTCAGCCACGCGCACAGGCAGAAGGATGAACGGAGACACCGAAGCACCTGTTTCTTAGCCATCTCTGTGGGTTTGTGAGGCATTTCCAGCACGCGCAATCCAATGGCGATGGCACCACTGGTCACCAGCACCACACGATGGCCAAGCGCACGCAGCTGGACAATGGTCTCGACCACGCGTGAGAGTGTGGATAGTAGCAGCACGCGGGTTGTTTCATCGCAAATGGACGACGTGCCCAGTTTGAGCACGATTGTGAGTGGAGAAGCAGTGGGAGCGGGGCGCGACATGCTGAAGCGTTGCGCATAACAACACACCGCCACACTTGACGGCTTCCTCGCACACGCTGCAGCAACAGCCAAACCTCGCGCGTGCTGTCTTCTGGCTGAAACCCAGAGCAGTCAGTTGTTATTGGAAACGACTGTTAACGTAATTGAGTGTCATTGTTTGCCCCCATCTGCCCGTCCACGGGGCCTCTTGGCAATACGCTGTCGCTATGCTCCACCCATTCCATATGCAGCGGTGGTGGATGTGGCAGAGGGCGAACAGTGGCGTGGAACAGTCAGTGTGATGGCAATAAACGGCACGCCAGAGTGGAGGTGTGTCGTTTGGGCAGTCGCTTCTGTTCTGGTGTTGGGCACACGCGTTTCTCCTGCTGAAAATGGCCGATCAGATTCACGAAGGCAGCTGGATCCAAAACAAAGGTAGCTTCCTGCTGTTCCATCCGTTGGCCAAGACCCCGCGTGTAGACATCCCGTATCAGTGGAAGCAGTCGCTGGCGGATGTCGGTAAGTGATGAGGGGTGTCACCTGCGGGCATCGCGTGCTATCAAGGCTACAGACTTGGTGTTTGAGGTGCCCGCTGGCACTCGCGCAAAGATGCTGGATGTCTCCATTTCCAAGCAAAAGCTTCGCGTTGGATTGAAAGGAGAGGTGCCACTGGTGGAGGTGGGTGGTGGAGCAGCACAAAGTGTTATTGAACGCGTGCAACACTACAGGGAGACTTGGCACACGAGATCAAGGTGGAAGAGTCGGCATGGACCATTGGTGCGTGTCGCGTGCGCTCGTAGCATGTGTTTTCCTAACCTGGTATAGAGGACCAGAAGGAAGTGCAGCTGCACCTGGAGAAGGTGAACAAGCAGCAGTGGTGGAAGCAGGTCATACAAGGCCATCCGGAAATCGACACAACCAAAATGGTGCCCGACAACTCGAAGCTCAGCGATCTCGATGGAGAGACACGGGCGATGGTGGAAAAGATGATGGTACTGCACGCCTGCTCCAAGTCACTGCCCATCCTATGCTGACACACACATGGTGCAGTTCGATCAGCGACAGAAGTCAATGGGGAAGCCAAGCAGTGACGAGATGAAGAAGATGGAGGTGCTGCAGAAGTTCCAAGCCCAGGTAAGCGCTCTTCAGTTGTTGAAAGCACAGTCAACTTAACACACATGTACGCGCATACACGCACACGCACACGTCTGCTCCATCAACCAGCATCCGGAGATGGACGTAAGTCTGCTGCCCTTCCCTATCGCCTCCCTCGCCTCACTTCACCCCTCATCTTCATGCACGCTCACTTCACCTAGTTCACCAACACCAAAATGATGTAGACGCTTTTCCTACGCGAAGTGTACAATGTGTGCGTCGTTTGGAAACAAAGTTACGCTTTGCACAACACTTTTTGTGATGATGTCATCATACGCCCATCACGCGCATAAGCTCGCGCGCAAAAGTGTGCACATGCAAGCCTTCGTGTGACCACGCGCTTCATCCACAGTACGGTCGTTCAAGAGAAAATGCGGGTATGGACCGTACGCGGCTGGTGCACCTTGACCACTTTGTTCATGCTATTCGGGGGTATCTTCTTTCTGCTGCTGATGCTGCCCATTCTAAAAGTGACGCTGTGGGCCCTTCCCAAAAGTCGATACCAAATTCGTCCGCGTCCCGTACGTCCTTTGGTGGACCCAGACACGCCGCGTGCGCAGCGCCAATGGCTGAGTCCAGACCAGGCACGCTACAAGTTGGTCTTTAGCGACGAGTTCACCAAGTCCGGTCGCACCTTTTTCCCCTCGCAGGATCCGTATTGGCAAGCAGTGGATTTGCACTATTGGCAGACAGGTGATCTGGAGTACTACAAGCCAGAGCACGTCACCACACGCAACGGCAGTCTGGTCATCAAGATGATCAAAAAGCCGATTGGGGGTCTCGACTATCAGAGCGGCATGCTGCAGAGCTGGAATCTCTTCTGCTTCCGTGGTGGGTACATGGAGGCAAGCGCATCACTTGCTGGTAGCCCTGTGGTCAGTGGATTTTGGAACTCGTTCTGGCTGCTAGGGAATCTTGGAAGAGCGTACAGCGTACGGACGTGTGATCCATCTAATCGCGATTCATAGTGGCTACGGAGCTACCACCGAGGGGATGTACCTATTCCCCCTCCCCTTTGTTGTTTAAAGCGCCCTCACTGTCCCCAGGTGGCCATACAGCTACAACGCGTGTGATAAAGGCGCGATGCGGAACCAGCAGATGCCTCAACTGTCTCGCTTGCCCGGACAGCGGCTACCAGCGTGTCTATGTCCTGCACACGACACACCTTCACCCGGTATCGGTCGCAATGCTCCGGAATTGGACCTTTTTGAGGTGAAGTCGGCTCCCGAGACCGGTGCTCTTGTGTCACAGAGCCACCAGTTTGCACCATTTGACGCCGATATGGCTGTGGATGAGTCTGCGATCACCATCTACACCCCGGGACAAACAATATACAACACGTACAAAGGCGGACCATTGCAGCAGGCAGTCAGTTGTCTTACGTCTGTGAGAAGCGACGCGTTTGAGGGAGAGGCTTTTACGAAATTCGGACTGGAGTATGTTCCTGGTCCCGATGGGTGGGTGCGTTGGTATGTGGATGGCGTGCCTGTATGGCGACTGGATGCGCGTGCTGTGGGTCCCAACCCTAGCAGTCAAGTGGCGCAGCGCCTGATCGCCGATGAACCCATGGTATCTGTTGTGCTAGCGCAGTCGAGCTATGCTCACGCTTGTGCTAGTCTATCGTGATTAATCTTGCTATGTCAGACAGCTTCAGCCATGTGGACCACCAACACCTTTCGTTCCCAGCCACATTGCGCGTCGACTACGTGCGTGTCTACCAACTGCCAAGCCGCATTGATGTCTCTTGTGACCCGGCAGATCGTCCCACACGCCGCTACATTGCCAGTCATGCGCGCGCGTATGACGTTTGGAACTACACGACCTGGAAATCGGCTGGCTATGCATGGCCGTCATTTTATGTACCACGAAACTGCACACAGTGATTGCATGATGGATGCCGACGACAACGATGTTGGTTGCACTAGCGAACTGGCAGCAAATGAATCATTCATGATCAATGAGAATAGCTATGCACGCCGCCAAAGCTGAGAAGTATGATGATGGTCTTTCAATAACAGCGCTTTTTAGCTTGCCGTGCTGTAGCTATTCTTCCAACTTTGCTAGGTCCACGCCCTGAGCACTTCTCTGTGAGCGATCAACGACAAGTTTAAGAGCACTATTTGTCAAGCGACTAGGGCAAATAAAACGGCGTGTCTGCAAGCGAGTGCAGCAAACAGCCACGCTCAGCAAGCACGAAGCGTAGTCCTTGCTGTTTACGCGTTCCCGCCGGTGTCGCGAGAGGTCTTGTCCCAAAAAGTTTCCGTCGCTGCCGTGATGTTCGCTCGTTGGAAAGCAGGGCAATCACTCCTGCTCGCTGGCCGACTGATTCCAAGTTTCCGCAATGTTTCCGTTGTACGCCTGTCCAGTAAGTGGCAGGTGTGAGCATGCATAGATTGACGGGTGCAACAGCGGGATCCTCACCCTTCGACTTTCCATCCACCGAAAGAGCCTCGCAGCTCTCAGTCCTAGAGGATATGCTGTTTAAACCGAAAGAAGAGGCTGCTGATCCCACACCTGCACCCGAGCCCAGTCCCGAGCCACAAAGCAAAGCAGCGTTACCGCCTGTCAGTGCCGTCAGCGATTTGCAGCGCCAATTTATGCGCCAAGACGAGATGCTCTCGCATCTGGTCAACACTATTATGAAGGACGGGAAGAAATCGATGGCTCAGCGTATTGTTGCTGACGCACTGAATCTGCTGAGAGAGCGTCTGCGTCGAGATCCGTATGCGATACTAGCTGAGGCAATGGAGAAAGGCTCGCCGTTGCTGCAAGCACTTTCCACCAAACGCGGCTCGAAAACCATTTACGTACCGATGCCGCTGACCGATCGCCAACGAAGGCGACGTTGTATCTGCTGGATGCTGGAAACGGTGCACAAGCGGCCAGAACGCCGATATCATCAGCGACTAGCTGGTGAGGTGATGGCCATCCTCGATGGAAAGAGTACAGTATTGGAAAAGAAGGAGGCTATGCACAAGCAAGCACTGCTGGGACGAGCAAATGCGCTCACGGGTAAGAATACGTTTAGAAAGTCGTAGTGCTTGATGAATATAAATTCCTACGCTCACACTAATCGCACAAGTCCTGTGTCATCTCTTTCTCCAACAGTCCAATGAGTGTCTGACATCGCTTCCCGATCTCTAGTGTAGTACGGCTTTTCAAAAACCAATCGAACCGGAACTCCTCTGACTGCCGAATCCCATAGCGAATTCGCTCGTGGGCATCTTCAGTGCCGTATCCAAACTGCTCCAGCATCACAAGTAAGTACCGATCCTCATCTTCGGTCCAGTGCTTGGCCTTGTTTTGCCCGTACGGGATTTTAAGCTGCTGCAAAGGAAATCGGTATTGGTTCACTTTCCGGCTGAGATGCGATTGTATGTCTCTTTGCCGTTGCAGCCGCGCTTCGCCACGCTCAATCCCGGCAATCACTTTCTCGTAGTCTAACACGCGCACAGAAGCGGAATAAGCAACAGCGCAACAGCGCAACAACGTAACAGAGACGTATCCGACATACCGGCGAGCTCCTTGTAGCGTGCCCAGAATACGCGTGAATACGATTCCACCTCGTCAGGCGTCTTGCTCTCCATTTCTTGCGCAATGGCAGTGGCCGCGTCACTATGGAAGTGGCCTCATGCACCATCCCAATGCAGTGCAGCCTTACCGTCCGTTGCGCTCACATGCCTTCAAAAATGCTTGGTAGTCCTTTTTGCTCCAGTCTTCAAACCCCTATGGTTCACCGAGTGAGCAACGACGCGATTGCGCATTTCACACGCACAAGCTCTGCTAGGCCGTCCTTCTCCGACTGCTCCTCTTCCGTCAGCGGGATCGCTAAAACACTTCTCAGCTCAACACATGTGCATGCAACACACCCGAGTTAATTTTAGCCTGTTCCTCCTCCTGCTCACGACGTCGGTCTTCCTCTGACGGCTTGCCGTTCTCCTCAGCTCCTTTCAACGGCACTTTGTATCCTCGTTGTTGCTAGTGTGGCTGTAAGCACGCGTGGCACGACAAATCCTGGTCAGTCACTCACCAGCGTGTAATACTTGTCCTTCTCCTGCAGTTCGACGTAGCGTGGTGGGAAGAATTGGAAATCGTTGCTAGGGTAAACGGTAAGCTACGTCGTGCGCGTAACACGAAACCCACGCATGGAGCATCCGTGGGCCACGAGGCTGCTTTGGCGGCACTTTATGGCCGCGCATAGCATCTCGGTAGTACTCGTCGACGGCGTAGTTTACTTTCCGCTCACGCTTCGCAGGCTGGATCCACTTCATTCCAATCTTGGCTCGCTATTCCCTCGACCTTAGCACCGCGCGCTTTGCTGTTGCATGAGCCCACCTTTTTTGTCCAGTCCTCACCCTGCCAATCGTACACGCTACTAGACCCGCCCACTGCAAATTTTTGCAAGTCATCAAGCCCAACACTCTCGAACCGGCTCGCCAATTCTTTCGTTTTCTCCTCGCCATGTCGGAGAATCTCTTCGATGTCTTGGGTAGACATGGTGGTGCTTTCTGTAGATTCGAATATCGATTCTGCACCATACTGCACCATTGCGAGCAACTCTTCCTTCGAAGCCGCTGTGTGTCCAGATTCAGTGCTTGGAGATCTGCTGGATGCATACCTTTCTGCTGCTGCTGTTGCTGAGCGCGAGCCTGTTGAATCACCAGCTGATCGAGCCGCAGCTTTTGTGCCGCACGTTCCAGCATCTTCTCTTCCACTGCATTCTGGTGCGATCAGAGTCAGGCAATCGACACACATTCGCAAAACGCATGCTTACTTCAGTGATAAAGCGAAACACCCACACTTGTTTCGTCTGCCCGATGCGATGAGCGCGATCCATCGCCTGCAGATCTACTTGTGGATTCCTATATCCATGCAGATCAGCCATTGGCACTTGTTCTCGCCGCATTTCTCACGCACCAATCGATATCGTAGAGAACAACGATGTCGGCGGTGACCAAGTTGATTCCCAAGCCGCCAGCACGCGTGGTCAACAGAAACGCGAATTTGGAACTTCCAGGCCGATTGTATTCGTCGATTGCGTCGATACGATCCTCGTGTGCCGTCTGTCCGTCGATTCGGCAGTACTCGTGGCCACGAAAGGCGCAGAAATCCTCAAGGATATCCAGAACACGACTCATTTGGCTGAAAATAAGTACACGAGAGCCCTGGGATTTAAGACGTGTAAGCAGCTTGTCCAGAATCACAAGCTTTCCTGGCAGACGCGTTAGGAGGAGAGCCACACACCACGTCTCACCAGAATTGTCAACCAGATGCTGGTCAGTGGTGTAGGGCGGGCCGGGTTCTACGCCGTCAAATAAATACGGATGGTTGCAGCATTTCCGAAGCTGCATCACAATATTAAGAAGCCGCGCCTTTCCCTCCTTCTTCGTCACCGCGCCTGTTCGAACACATGAGTGTACGAGAGCAGTGGGTGCATGTGCGCATTACCGTTGACAGCCTCGATATCCTTCTCAAGTAGTTTCTGATACAATCTTCGTTGTATAGACGACATACCGACGTAGAGATTGACCTCTTTCTTCGGCAGCAGTGTCTTCTCCACTTCCGCCTTCACCCGCCGAAGCAGAAATGGTGCGAGCACCTTGTGCAGTTGCTGTACAATCCGATCCTGGTCATGACCATGTGCTTCGAACCAGCGATCAAACTGCTCGGCTGATCGAAAGACGTCGGGAAGTAGGAAGTTGAGGAGTGCCCATAACTCGTGGAGATTGTTTTGGAGTGGCGTGCCGGTGATGAGTAGTCGGTTTTTGGTGGAGAAGAGGCGCAGCATTTCGGAAAGCTTGCTATGCTCGTTCTTGATGCGATGCGCCTCATCAATGATCAAGTATTGCCAAGACATTTTTTTGAAATGCGAAGCCTCGATAAGACAGACTTCATAACTGGTGATACACACATCGAAGTCTTGGTTCAGAAATCTGCTTTGGATCAGTTCGTG
Source organism: Cochlonema odontosperma (assembly GCA_004114315.1). NCBI lineage: Eukaryota > Fungi > Zoopagomycota > Zoopagomycetes > Zoopagales > Cochlonemataceae > Cochlonema > Cochlonema odontosperma. Next base: position 32,040 of record QZWT01000015.1, on the reverse strand, counting down.
CTGTGAAAGCGTTAGTCAAGGAGCGGTGCCGAACGCTGCTTCCTACACGTTCGTCCTTGTTGCCCTGAAGCAGGAAGATGTTGAAATCCGGGCACCATCGGTTGAATTCGCTCTTCCAGTTGTGTAGTGTGGATTTTGGCACAATCACCAAATGAAGGCCGTCGATGTCGCGACAGTGTTTCAGATAGGCGAGAAAGGAGATGACCTGAAGCGTCTTGCCCAATCCCTACATGTATTGTTAGATCAACTATGTGGTACAGCGGCACGCGTATGGTTACCATCTCATCGGCCAGAATACCATTGATGCCGTTCTCAAACAGCGAGATCATCCAGTTAAGCCCTTGGATCTGGTAGTCACGCATCACGCCGTTTTGCACAACTGTGTCTTGTCAAGCAGGCGCGTGGAGAAACGCACATACAGGGGGGCGAGACGTCGAAATGGTTGGGCACAGACGCGTTTTCCTGCTCCACTCGAATCAACTCTTCATCCTCAGCAACTTCCGACAGGCGGTGTCGTCTGGACCGCGGCGTTTCTGGGGGAATGTCTACATCCATCGATTCCGCCACCGGTGTAGATTCTCGCTTTTTTCTCCCGGCTTTGGAGGGCGGCGGGATATTTCCACCTTCGTCTTCGATAAAATGACGAAACAGTTCGGTCAGCCCAAGCAGGTACTGATCTCTTCTCTGCTTGTCTTCGATCTGCGGCGTGTTAGTGGCAGCGCATCACGACGCGCCACCTGGGAGGATTGAAGATGGCGGCGCTTTGCAGCAAGCGCGGCCTTTTGATGCCTCAAAGCGCTTGTGCGTGGCTGATTGAGAGGCTCAGGCGAGCTGTGAGGCGTGTCATCGAGGGTCGTGTTCGTGTCGCTCATCCTCGAGCGCTGAAGTCGAAGCGAGAGCAACTTTCGTCACCCAAAAGCTGGCGTTGGCAGTCTCCGCAAAATGGTTTGAGTCTCATCTTCGCCGTTTCGTTCCACGCTGCATCTGCAATAAACAAAGTGTTTCACACACAATGCCGTGGAAGCAAGGAAACACGGCGTGTGTACTGCATCTAAAATGAAGCTTAAATAGGAATTACAACACATCCATGCTACACGATCCCATCTACAACATGCATCATCTGAATGTAAATAGTAGCGGTAGCGGTAGCAGCAGCGGCAGCAGTAGCAGCAGTAGCAACCACAAAGACAACAGCTTCGATCTCCAGTGTCTATCCACTAGGACACCAGGTCATTCTCTGCACATACAGCAATGCAAATTATTTGTAACTACTTCCTGCCAACACATGCGATCTCAAAACGATACCGAAAGGTCTGAACAAAAGTGTGCACAATATCAAGGGTCACGGCAGTGCCTGTTCATCCGTCGCTATCTGTTCTCGATCGGCGACCACTTGGCCTCCCGCGAACACAACTTCGAGTCCTGCGATGTCGCTGCTGCGCGACGCTTTTCGCGACAGCCGACCCAGAGACTCCAGTATGACAAGGATGAAAAGAATACCACCTGTCAACACCACTATTCCAACGCTGGTCAAACCGGGCAACAATGGCAGAATGGCAATCACAACTGCAGACACGCCGCGAAGAAACACACGCCATTCCTTGGCAATCCACAGACGAGCGGGCGACTGTTCCACCTCCTTGTGCAACAGCGCCAATGCCGCCAGCACCAGCAAAGCAGCAGAACAGCTGCCACAGTAGAACCAGGCGACACTCTGCGTAGAAATGGCCCCTGTTGTGAACCCTGCCGAGTTCAGATTCGCATTCCCCACGTAGACAAGCACGTTAAATGCACCGCCATAGATAGCCAGCGACAACATCAGTGGCAAGTGTAGCCATGTCCAGTACCATGCACTCACTGCACCGCGCCGCAACGGATGCACAAAGAGCTTGCCAGCATCCAGATAGTGGTAAAGGATTTGAAAGGAGAATGAGCAGAAAAGGCCGAAACAAAGCTTCAAATAGGCGAAATCAACGCCTGGACGCACCAGGATGTTGGTGTAAAGGGATTGCACCACCGCCAGCGCAAGAATCAACGTGACCACGGTGCCCATGCGCTCGCTGATATGTCGCACATTGAATGCCAGCAACGGTTCGCTGTGAAGACATCGTAGTTTAGTGAGCCTGGCAAGATGAATGGACGCAGGGATCCACAAGAATTCTGTCATAGCATGGGCCTGAGTACAGGAGCGCGCGTGCGTAGCGTACCTAAAGACACAGCAAACCACCATAGCACCGGTTGTGCCACACCGGTCACGCACGCACTCACGATCCAAAAGACCAGTCCGATAAACAGCCCTGTTTGCAAGTATCGAATGTGGATGGTGAAGCGAGGATCGCTCCACGACAGCAGTTGCAGCATGGACAGCCGCGTCAGTTGCGAGATGGCGGCAAAGACGGAAAAAGCGGCGCCAGTGCTACCAAAAGCATTGGCGGCATTCACAGCCATACCAATGACCAGGATCATTCCCTAGACTGAATGAGCCAAGTACACAGATGCCGCATCCACCCAGAATAGAAAAAGGCGTTGCAGCATGTTGTTGCGAGCGACAGTCCAGTCGAGCCAAAAGGTCATGTATGCCCTGCGCGATGCGGAAAGCGATGAGCAAGCAAACCACCGCACCACCCACCATATGGTCCAAAATGCTGTGAAAGTAACAAAGAGCGCAGCAAGCTCCGAGGGAATAGGAACAATAGCCAGGTTTTGGGCGAGGGCGGTGACAATGCCAACGAATAGAGTGTCCCAAAACAGTTCGGAAAGCATGGCGTTACGCGTTTCGGGCCTGCGGAAATGCAACACATTCTCCAGGTAGTATTGGCGAACACGCGGGAGCTCTAGCGCGCGCTGCTTCGTCGCAGTTTCAAGATCGGTCGCGTTGGCGAGTGCTGTGGTAGTAGTGACGGCGGCGGCGGCAGCAGCAGCAGCTGTCAGGCCATTGTTTGGATTAGCAGGGTCCATGGACACTTGGCTGAGTCGGCGTCGTGCCATCGGACTGAGGTTCATGGCACTGACAGCAGCAGCGGTAGCACGATAGGTTTCTGTAAAGGCTTCATGGCGCCCAATAGACCGCAGCTCCTCTACCTCCACGCATTCCTCCATCAGCTCGCTGGCGAACGAAACACGCCGTAGCTGACATACGCTGATACGTCAACAACTCAGCTTGCACTGTTTGCAGCGCATGCACGCCCACCCATTTTGTCTGACCCAGCCGGGCCAGTTCCACGGAGTACTGTTGTATTTCCTCCATAAATGCGTGTGGACTTGTTGTGGAAGCGGTTTCTTGCGACGGCGGTGGCAGTTCGCTGAAGGTACGCATACACTCCTCCTTGTCGGCCTCTACCTGCTGGATGCTCGCAAACAACTCAGCCACGGTTTTCTCAAGCGCAAGCGTCTGTGCAGACAGTTCCCCGATCTTCCGCACGAGCAGATCAGCCTGTACGCGCGTGGGTGAGTGACGTGTAGAAGCAGGGATGGAAAGCGTCTACGTGGTCAGAGGATCCGACAACGCAATAGACGGGATACGCAGTTTCGTCGAAGTCTGCGGATGAAACGACTTCATGGTCATTAGAGACAACATGGTAGCACTGCTGCTCGCTTTCTAGTTGGATGAGCGGAGTGTAGGCAGTGAGGACAGGTGTGGATCCTCGCTGGTAAGCATCAAGCACTGGAAGGGTGGCGGGGCGGTGTTCAGGGATGTTTGGTTTCATCTGCTAGCTGTTCTGTATAAATAGCAGGCGTTGGTGGAGCAAGCGTGTGGGAGAGAAGCAGCGAAGTGGGGAAGCAGGGAAGCAGGGAAGCAGGGAAGTGAGGATTAGTTGTGGAATGGGTAAATGGTGCGTGACACTGCGGCAGAGAGAGGCTGTAAACCATGGCAGCGTCAACATGTGCGCGTGCAGCGCACTAGCTGTGCATGGAAGTGTCCAGTCGAACGCATCGCAGCGTAGTGCTCTTTGCATGGATACAGTGGAATAGACAGAATGAGTGTGTGTCGTTGCACCCTCTTTGTTCCCTTCCCTTCCCTTCCCTCCCTGCAATGTCTGTTGCAGCATTGAGACCACGCAAATAGTGCGAACAAGAAGAAAGACATACGGACCAGCACAAATAAAGGATACCACAGCAGCTGCATTAAAAAGTACGCGCGCGAAGTGATTGCATTCACTGCCGCTGTAACTATCAAGCGACCACGGAAATAGGCGCGTATAAGGGGGGAGTGGGTGTCGCACACTCCACCGCATCCACAATCCTCTGAGACGGAAGGCCGCTCACGAGATCCAAGTGATGCGGTGTCCATAGCCGCGATGCGTCTGCACCCGTACCCACGCCACAGCGTCCTCCCTCACGCGTCCAATCCGATACACGCTTCAGTCCGCCAAGGTGCCAGATCCGCTCCAGGCTATGGCACAAATGATCGATCATCTCTGCATTCGCGTGTCCTGGCGTAGGCGTGATGCGCAGGCGCTCCTCACCAACCGACACGGTGGGGAAATTGATGCTTTGCACGTACACACCGCACTCGTTCAGCAGCTGGTCACTCGCCCACTTGCTAGTGGCCGCGTCTCCCACCAGCACCGGAACGATGTGGCTGGGGTTCGGCACTACCGGGATGTCGAGTGCTGCCAAGCGCCGTTTTAGTTCGACGGTTGTGGTTTGCTGAAGAACACGCTCCGTGTTGGACTGGTAGAGATGGCGGATGGATGTGAGTGCGCCAGCCACTACCACAGGCGGCAACGACGTGGTGAAAATGAATCCGGGCGCATAGCTGCGGATCATGTCCACCACCGCCGAGCTACCGGCAATGTAGCCGCCAACGACACCGAACGCCTTGCCCAGAGTGCCGGTGATGATATCGACACGATCCATAATACGGCGGCGGCTGTGCTCAGCTGCGGGGTTGGCACTGGCATTGGGATTGGCACTGGCATTGACAGTATGGGTCAGATTGGCCTCAAAGTCCAAATGTTCAGCCACGCCAGCACCATGTGGCCCATACATGCCGACTGCATGCACCTCGTCCAGAAATGTGATAGCGCCATACTTCTCGGCTAGATCGCAGATCTGCTCGATTTTTCCTATGGAACCGGACATGGAGTACACGCTCTCGAAAGCAATGAGCTTGGGCTGCTCGACTGGGTATTGCTGCAGCAGCTGCTCCAGATGCTCGAGATCGTTGTGGCGGAACACGTGTTTCTTGGTGCGTGCATTTCTGATCCCCTGAATCATAGAGGCGTGGTTCATCTGGTCACTAAAGATAACGGCGTCGGGGAGCTTGGAGCAGAGCGTGGAGAGGGTGGCGTCGTTGGCAACGAAGCAGGAGGAGAAGATGAGAGCAGCGGGTTTCTGGTGCAGTTCGGCAAGTGTGTGTTCGAGCGACAGATGTAGCTGTGCATTGCCAGCGATGTTCCGTGTGCCCCCTGCCCCTGATCCATACACGTCCAATGTGCGACTATAGGAGGGGGTGAAGGGGGAACCGACGAGAGCACTTACTGCATGGCATTCAACACATCCGGATGGCGACTCATGCCGAGATAGTCATTACTACACCAGACAGTGACTTCGTTATCGGGACGTGCGGTATGTGCACGAGGAAACTTTTGTGCCAGACGGTTGATGTTGTTGAAATAGCGATAGGACTGATCCCGTTTCTTGCGCTCAAGCTCTTCTTGACAGAAAGCGTCGTAGTCAAAAGTGTTCCCGGAGGCAGTGGCAGAGACCGGACGAGCGGGCGTTGGGGCTGGTGGGGATATTTTGATATGGCCGGTGGCGTTGAGAGAGCGATGAGGATTCGGCAAGCCCTTGGACCAGACGGCGAGCGGACAACCGCGCTTGGAAGCCTCGATCTCGGTGACAGGACGAGAACTGACGGTTGCAAATGCACGCGAACGCATCGCAGCAGTGCGAGACAGCACGGGACAGCGACGCGCCACGGTGAGCAGCAGGGATGTGCCGGGAGAGGCGACGGAGGGCGTGCTCGCCAGCTGGCGCATGACGGCGGGCGATGTGCGCGCCAAATACGGACACGCGCGCGTCGCTTGAGAGAGAAACACTTCCATTGAATAGGCGGTGGCGGTGGCGGTGGCGGTGGTGGTGGCGGTAAGAAGGCGGTATGGGCAGATGGAAATCGCGGCGAACGAACGCGAGTGAAGGCAGCGAGCGAGGCTGCTGCAACGTGCGGGACTTCGATTGGAAGAAGACACACGCTAGCGCTGCATCAAACGGAAGAGCACGTTAGAGTTGCGCGGCTGTATGGCGTGCGTTGAAAGGAAGCAATGTGTTGAACGGAAGTAGGCAATGGTGTGGTGGAGCAATGAACAATGCATTCGCTTCTGTTCCATTGCATGTCACACTGCTTCAGCACAACCTGCTTCATACACAATACACTCACACTCCATGCTGAAGACGCTGTTTGGAACGAACACGCCACATCGCCACATCGCCACATCGCCACGACCACACATCCACAACCTGCCTTATCCCGTCTCTCCATCCCTCCACGATCCATAAAATAGCATTCACTCTCCACCATACCCCCACCCCCATCCCCCACACACACACAACATTGCTGCACAGGCTCTCCTGTCCACAGACATTGTCTCACTTGCAGCACTTGCAGCCGCTGCAACCACTCGCACACTGGCACTTAACACATCCGCACGCGCACTTAGCCATGTTCGCTGTTTGTTGAAGAAGAGAGGAAGCAGAGGGGAAGCAGAGGGGAAGAGGCGGAAGCGGGTGTGAGCAAGCGCCGCGATCAACGCGATCAGCCGCCTACAAATAGGCCGGGCGCGGGAGGCGTAGAAACATCGTGTGACCATCTCGGGTCGCGTGAACACACCGCCAACACACCACCGCCTGCCCTTCCTCGCCATGTGTGCTCCCGCGTGACGGCCTCGCTTTCTTCCCACGACACACGCTGCCAAAACACACAGCAAAGCGTACAATCAGCAATGCGTTATCTTAAAGTGGTGTCGCAAGCTGCCAGAAACACTACATTACCATACAAGCGTCATCCTTCGCCGGCTGCTTGCCCGCCTGGCCCTTCCGCGCCGCTACTGCTGCCGCTGCTGCCGACGACGATGAAGACACCGGCCCTCCTCCCGCCAGATTCTTTTTCATCTCCGTCAGTCGGTGCATGGCCCGCTTGTTGCCTTGCGCTGCTGCCCGCAGGTACCATCGCCTCGATTCTTCCAAATCCTTCTTCACGCCAATGCCCATTTCCGAATAGTACCCCACGGCGTACTCCGCCTTGGCCAGGCCTTTGTCTGCCGACCGTCGTGCCCACAGGTACGCTTCTGTATCGCTTTGCTTAAGCACCTTTTTGGCCCCTGTCAAATACCATCCCGACAAAGCAAGCTCGGATTCTGCATCTCCCTGCTCTGCTGCGCGCGTGTACCATGCAATACTCCGTCGTGGGTCCTCGGGACATGTCAGGTGTCCGTATTCGTAGCAGCAGCCCAGCTTGAATTGTGATGGTGCGTATCCCAGCTGTGCTGCTTGTGTAAACAGTTCGCGTGCGTACGCCTCGTCCGGTATCACAGACTGTATCCCGTGGCGCTCGTAGCACATGCCAAGCTCGTGGAGTGCATGCGGATTCTCGGAGTCGGCCAGCGAAGCGGCACGTTTCAGCCATGTGATGGCCTCGCGTGGATTCTGTGGCTGGCCTACCAGGCCGTTCAATAAAATCACTCCCAGTTTGTACATTGCAGCCGGCTCGCCCAGTGCGCCGGACTTTCGGTAGAACTGCACTGCTCGCGCGTTGTCTCGCTTCGTTCCCGCACCCAGTTCGTAGCAGACAGCAGTTCGATAAGTGGCTTTGGCGTGGTTTTGTTTGCTCGCTTGCACGTACAATCCAAACGCCTTTTCATGGTCCACCGGCAGTCCAAGCCCACCATTGCCATAGCAGGTAGCGAGGAAGAACTGTGCTTCCGGAAACGCAGCACGGCCCAAACCGCCCTGGCTGGCAAGTCGTTTCGTGAGTTTTAGTGCTTCCTGCAGCATTGCTTCTCGGTAACGTTGTATTTGTTTGGTGGGCACTTGCACACCCGGTGCATCCGGACGAAGTCGAGTGGCAGCGGATATCAGGAATTTGGCAAAATCCAGCTGTGTGCGCGGATCATTGCTCTGTTTCGCGTGGTCTCGGTACATTTCCAGCCGCTGGCTCAATGGGTAATGTTCAGTGCCCGGGATCACACACAAGTTCGTGGGGGTGGGAGGCTGGGGCTGGGTGGGGGATACATGTTGTCCGTTCATTTGACCCACATCCGCATAGCCCATCGGTTGTACCGTGTATGGGCGTTGTGGTATGGCAACAGCGTTGTGGAGGTGATGCGACGGAGCCGGTGCCGAAGCTGTACTCATCATACTTGCGCGACTGTCTTGTACAGAGAAATTAGGGGAGCTGTATCGTTGTGTGCCGGGAACGTAAGATTCAGGGACCAGGAATGGCTGCAGCTGTTCTCCCTCTCCACTCAGGCGTCCAGCCGCTTGGTGCTGCAGATACGCCGTGTCACCTGGTGAGGTGGGGTAGCTGTACTGCTGCATGGGTTGTGGCGGCTGTGGCGGCATCTGATCTGTGTCCATACACACGGGTTAGTCCGCAAACGGTTGCTCAAGAGAGAGGAGGGAGGAGGGAGGAGGGATTACCATTGGTTTGGTAGCTGTGATAGTGGGTGGTGTCCTGCGCTTGGTGTCCCTCCTGGTGGTATACATAGCCGTTGACAGCTTGTGCTTGGACGTATGCAGTGGTGGTCTGCCACGCAGCTGTCTGCTGGCCCTGGTTCAGCTGGTAGTGTTGCTGAAGGTGGTAGTGTTGTTGTTGTTGTTCATAGTATGCTTGCTGGTAGTTTCTGTGATCAACGAGTGGCTGTTGCTGTGGTTGCGGTTGCGGTTGTTGCGGTTGTTGTTGTTGTTGCTGCTGCTGCTGTTGCTGCTGCGGATTATCGCCATCCAACGGTTGTATATGCGTAGCGTGGTGTATTGAGGGGGAAGGATCTTCGGACGAACAGCCGTCGGCAGAAGAGGGCGGGAATGGCAAGGGCGAAGACGCTGAAGAAGCAGAAGCTTGCGTTTCATTTGTTTGCAGCTCTTGGGATGTTCGTCTGCTGGTGTTATTGGACATGCCGGTGTGTGGTGAGGAAGTAAGAGCGCAGCGTCCACTCGTCGTGAACGATTCGACAGCAGCTGCTCAAGCAACTGTCACACACCCGCACTGAGAAGGTCGAAATAAGCTTATTGCTCGCCGAACGCAATGGAATGTGCTGCTCGCCCACCCACCGAAAGAACACAAGAAGAAATTGATGGATGGCGTGTTGGATGCACTGCCGGTCAAGGCAGAACCACGGATGGTTCCATTGTGATGGAGAGCAAGATATTGCATGTGTTTGCACAGCGGCAATGCAACATATATATTGAGCACTATGAAAGGAGAAAGAGGAGCTGTACGCTTGTATGAGCCTATGCCAATTCATTCGCACTAGAAAGAAGTGGTGAAGAAGAGGATGGAACGGGAATGCTCACCGTGGTGTCGATCAGTGACGTGTTCGTGGGATACTCGTGGTGTGACACATAGCGTGTATACCCTGGCCTAGCAATTGCTGTCAGCACAGTAATCACCCTTAGCATTGTTTACCGAGTGTATGTTGTCAGCGAGTGTCCGTGTAACATTGATGTACACATAGTAAGCATGCCATGATCGTACTGTGGATGTGGTCGTGGTTGTAGACATGGATGTGGATGTGTACATGTGTGCTACTCCCAACAGCAGCATCTAGCATACAGTCACATTAGAGCGTTGTCATTGATGAACGGACAAACGGACAAACGAACGAACGAGTAAATGTCAATATCCAATACCACGCGACGGTTGCATCCCAACACAATAGCTTCTTCTACAACATGTCGACAGTACGCGCAATCCACCGAACATGTGGAACACAACAAGGTAGGAATGTACAGGGAGAGAGAAAAGGAAGCACTACCAGTCGTGGACAGCTTTGTCAGCGAGGAGAGGAGAGAAAGGCTATGCACGATGCGTGTACAGGGACAACAAGCTCTGCCTCGCTCACCAGTACGACCATGTCATTCACAAAGACATTGACCATGCATGGATAGCGCAAATATGGCTTTACATCAACACCGTTCTCATACACGTCTTCTCTCTCTTTCTCTGCTGGCAACAGCACCGCTCATGCGCCATACTACCCAGCATTTCAGTACCCGTTTTTCAGCAGCTTTAACGCATCGCGCTCCATCCGTTTCAGAGACGACTCCATCTGCGGGTGAGTGGTGCGTGTTTCCTTTGTGCTTACCCACGTTTCGCACATCTTCAACACGGCTTCCTGGTATGCCTGTATGCGCGAGATGTTCCTCGCCAGCCGCTCTGACTCCAGCTCCAGTTCAGCAATGGCCGCGCTCAATTGAGCACGCTGGCGGATCAACTGCAGCGTCTCGCCAGCTACATCTCCACGCGCCGGAACGTGCATGTTTCGCCCGTGACACGCCCATTCCTCCAAACACTCGCCATGCCCGACATCGTCCACTCAACCTCCACAGCCGGTCGCTTGAATCCTGCCCTAAGACGTCCGCTAGACTCGCTTCTTCCTTGTCCACACGCTGAACTCTGCGAAGCTGCTCGCAATGGCGATCTCACCGTCGTCAAGCGCCTCAAAGCCCGTGGCAGAGTGCCTCTTAATCTTCGTGTTGTGAATCTTCCCGACGGATGGTCTGCGCCTTGCCTGCGCCTTGCCTGCGCCGTGCCCGCATCCGCTGACCCGCACACAGGACAACGTTGATGTATGCCGCATTGGGTGGATTCACCGACGTTGTATTGTATTTATTATTGGCCGGACACGACGACGCCGAAATCTCACGTGTACCGTTTCACCTCGCTTCGCATGCGCTGCGCATGGCTGACGGCACATCCAGGACTACGAAGGAGTGACAGTATTGCATATTGCTTCTGAACACGGTTACACTGAGGTGTGTGGCATGTTCCAGCCGTGCACTCGATAACAATGGCGATGGTCCAGATATTTACCAATTATGCGCAGAAATACCCGGAAGCAATGAAACTAGGCGACCGACAGGGTATGCGTCCAATGCTAATTGCCGCACACTACGGCTACAACGCGCTGATCGAGGTAGTTCAGCTGTGAGCCTGCACGCCTCCGTCATCGCTCACCCTCCTTGTCGTCACCATCCCTAGCTAATGCTGGACTGGGCAGAGGATGTCGATCAAACCGACAACCAAGGCTCCACCGCTTTACACTAGTACGGCATTGCTGCTGCCGATGTCGCCGGCAATGCTGACACCGCGCGTCATGTAGTGCTGCTGCGTGGGGACATGCTGCCACAGTCGAGCTGCTCATCCAGCACGGAAGTCGGTACACTATCCGTAATCAGCTAGGCTGGACCGCGGCCAGCTACGCACTCACCCCTGAATTGCGGATGCATCTTGAATGTACGTCACCACGCGCTCCTGCCCTGCCCCATTGAAGCTCACGGTGCTGGGAAGCGGTGGCGCGAGAATTGTACGAGATGCGCAAATCGAATCCCCATCGCGCTCACGCGTCGCGCCACACGCAACAGCCCTCTCATCCACCTCGTGTGAACACCGCGAGCGTGGCTAAACAGCGACGCGCCAGCAGTGCTAGTGTAGATAGTTCGCGTAGTGGACGTGGCAGCTTTGTGGGCAACCTGGTGGGAAGCATGGCCAATCTGGTTCTTGGCAAGTCGGAAGGCAGTGGTACGAGCAGCTCTGGGCCGATGTACATGACCATGGGCAACCGCACATCGAGCGTGCGTAGCTACGACGAGCCTAAAATCTTTTAAAGCACCTGAGCAATTGTGCTTGAATGTTCGGCACACACACACACACACAGTTCGGAAGAAGATGTATTTTCTCAGACCTTCAACTCCCGCACACCATCCTTATCCACGATCTTGCACTTCCATCCGGAAAACTTACCAACAAAGCGTTTTTCCATTTCCACCACACACATTTTGGCCAGCACCAGTGCACCTTCCACATCCAGGTCCGGTCGATAGTGTCGATCCAAAATGGATAGCACATAATACTGCGCGTACCCATGGGCGCAAAATGGAACGCGCACACACGAAGCCATATAGTCGATCCAGTGCAGCGCCGGCTTCTTCTCCAACACATCATAGCCTGCCAACACCATGTTCAGCGTGTATGGGCTCTACACCGCGCGGCACGTTCAGCGAGTTATGCTAGGATTGACAAACACAACGCTTACCCGACTACGCAAGGCATCGGCTAGCTCTCGTCTTACAAAGCTGGCGACAGCAGGCGGCTGCAGCTCCACGCCGTTCTTGATGCCGTAGAGCCGGCAGTTGCGCTGCATGAATTCGGCAAACTGGACGCCGTCTCCGGGCTCACCAGCAAACAGCAGGAGATTATGGGGCGTCAACAGGCGCGATTTGTCCTCTTCGGAAGTCATCACGGTGATGGAGCGTGACGCAGTAGTATCAGCCAGGGTAAGCACAAAGTCTTTTCCGGTGATTCCGAGGAGAAACTCCATTGCGCTGGGCTGGCTGGTGGCACGGGCGGCACGGAGGGCGGGAAGAACTGCGATGCAAGTGACGCGACCGTCTTTACACCTTTGTCACGATTTAGCACACGTCTCTGTTGACAACACACGGTGCAGCCGCATTCGCATAGAACGTTGCTGGAAAGAACGAGGGAACATAGCGTTGGGTTCAGTAGTAAACCTGGGCTAAGCCGCGCAGGTGGCTGTGTGGTCTATTAAATGCGTCGCACAAACGACACGACTTTGCCATCCTTGCCACGAATTTCCTCTTTCACATTCACCACACCGTTTCCCGCTTCAATTGCGGTCATTTTCAACGAGCTAAACCGCTGATGCTGGTGCGAGCCACGCTGCTGCAGAATGTTCTTGGAGTAGGTGTAGACCACGCCCGCGAGAAACCCTAGCGAGGAGCAGAAGAGTGAGCGGATGGGTGGATGGGTGGATGGGTGGATGGGTGAGGGAGTAAGTAAAGGTGACATGGCAACAACGAGAGGACGCTACCTAGCAGCACAGAGAATAGTCCGCCTTTTGTAAGTGGGTCGTCGAAGTATAACATTCCAAACAGTGCAATGGGCAGTTTGTTCAATGCCCCAGCCATGCTAATGCCCGATGCCCCAGCCATGCATAAGACATCCTTTTTGTCAGAACAGAGGGACGCACCTGTATGTGGTGGATTGGGTGACACGCAAGCACCATGCACTCGTGTAGCTGATGGCGAATGCGGCAACCCCACTAAACAGCAAAGCACACAGAAACTGCATACACTCTGCCGTGTTCTCCGGCTGCCAGCTGCCGCGCTATCAGCGGCCACACGCGGGCACAGACACTTACTAGTAGCTGATGGTGCCCGGCCAGTCTTCCAACAACAGACCCATCACGGTGAACAGCGGGATGATGAGCATATTGTTGTAGTACACTGTGTCGAATTCCTTGAAGCTCACTTGCCGTATGCTGGCACGCATGTGCAGCACAAACGCAGCGGAGAAGACACAGTTAGATAGCATCCACAGGTAGCCAACCAGTGTGAAGCCGATATCGCTCCATCCTCCGATGATGGAGGACAACACCTAGTAGTCCCACGAGAAGAAGCAAGGAAAGAGTATGCGGTAAGCGGTGTGCGGGAGAGACGAGGAAAGGGACGGGATACCATGAGAGCAAATGCCATTAACATCATGGGTGTCAATGGTCCGTGAAACCAAGCGTGCTCCGAGTACGCGACAAGAATAATGGTGAGGTTTTTGAAAATCGTGAACAGCGGGACGTTCAGATACTGCAGACTGGTGTGCGGTAGCGTGTGGGATCGGTTCAGCACGCCTGCGAGCAGGCAGGAGGGAAAGCCTACCTTTTCCCACCGGTATACAGCATGGCGCCAAGTAGTAGTGACACGGAAATCCCTGGAATCCAGTGAATACACACATTACCCGTCATTCAGACAATGTACAAACGCGTATTTCCTTCTCGTGCAGTCGTCGATAGTTCAGCAGACCTGCGATATGGCATATTCTCAGCAGCAACACGGTGACCCCTGACTGTAGCCGTATGGATAAACACCACACTCGTCAGTCCGTCGACCGCGCAGTCGACAGAGCCGGTGCACGCCACCCACCTGCACGGCAAGGATCATGAAAGCCGCGTGAAAGTGGAAACGTGACATGACCAGCTTGTTCAGCAGCGTCATCAGGATGGAGGCGGCGCAATAGGTGAGGATCGGAAGCACGGCACTCCATTGATTTTGGAAGATCGACTGGCTATGCGAAACCGGCATGCTTCCATGGTTAAACGTGGTTTCCAAGCATCCACGTACTGGTAAACGGGAGGAGGTTGCGTTGCTGTTAGCCAGAGTGCGCCCAATAATCACGCTGGCCACCACGACTCTGCCATACTTCGTCGTCGTCTCACCGCCGCCCTCCTCGCCGGCTCTTCGTTCTGTTCTGCGCTCGTTCTGCGCTTCTCCTCGTGTGAAGTAAAACAAGTGTGAATACTTCGGTTATCCCATGCGGCCCTTTGATCTCGGCAACCATCCTCCCGCAGAGACCCTGCGTCTGCTTGCTCGCTACTTTGCTCGCCATGCCGCTGAAAACTCCCCGCCCGACTCGCCCAACCCCGATCGTGCCGATCCTGTGTTACACTGCACACCTTTTCACGCCAGGGCTGCTCCCGCCATCGAACTTGAAGCCTATCTATCTCGCATCCTTAAATATTGTCCTTGTGCCAACGAGGTGTTTCTCAGTTTGGCCGTGTTTGTACGACGGCTCGAAGAACTCGGTCGCATGAAGCTGGATCGTTTCAATGTCCATCGCATCTGTATTTCCGGTATTGTCGTGGCGAGCAAGTTCTTTTCCGATGTGTTTTACACAAATACCAGATACGCTAAGGTGAGTGATATGGTCGCGTCACCACTCCGCCCACCTTCCGCGTCCCGCTCACGCGCTTGCGCTCGTCCTGTCCCTTGCTAGGTCGGTGGATTGCCTGTTTCCGAGCTAAACTCTCTCGAACTGCGATTTATGGAAATGCTAAATTATCGTATACACGTGCCGATAGATGAGCTTCAGGAGACCGGCGACTATCTCACCCACTTTCGACCCCGACCCAGTTCCATCATGATTTCGTCTCCCAACACTTCCTACCCGTCTGAGCCTCCGACCCCCACTATGCCCATGGACATTGCGCATATGGCGTGGCGCACGCATGCGGAAACCCCTATCTCCTTGTCTGGTGCCCCCTTGCCGTCGCTGTTGAAGCAGCAGCATCATCAACAGCGACCTCTGTCCACCGGTGGTATCGGGCTCCCGAGACGCCAGAGCGACATGAGCGCTGCCTGGCAATTTCAGCAGCAGGGCTATCACTACCCCCACTCGCATTCTCATCATCCACTCCAGCATTCTCAGCACACCCAGCACGCTCAGCACACCCAGCACACACCCCAACACTTCTCCCAGCAGGCATCCGGACTTCCGCGGAGTGCTGGGGCTCTGAATGGCAGCGCTCGGTTAGGTCACCAGCGAGCCATCAGCTACCATCAGCCGGGCGGAACCAACGGTGCTGCGCCAGTCGGCGGGTCTATGATGTCGCCGCCCACTTCGCTCACGGCGCATCAATGGATTCAAGAATCTGCTACACCGGGCGGCTACCTATACGGACACTCCCCCAACTATGCTCAGCAGCCTCAGCAGCAACGATGGTCTGGTAACGAGGAGGCTTTTATGCGTGGTGGATCTCCTATGGATATCCGTCGGCAGTCACCACAGTCGCGTAGCAATTTCACCACGAACTACTTGTCAGGCGGAAACGCACTTCCCGTCTCACCCTCCTCCACACATGCTTATGGCAATAATCACCCAGCGATGGCACCACCAGCAAACCATGTCATACCGCAACCACCGACATTTGCCACCACCGCCACCCTCGTTTCTCCGATGAATCGCACTAGCATGGGTTTCAGTCGAGGACGCACATATCAGCATCAGTTTAGCAGCGCTGCCGGCGGATTTTCCGCGCTACACGAACACACCGGCCTAGTTGGAAACCCCGCGTCCACACCTTCTGCAAATCCCCCCGTCAGCTTCTCCGTCCCTGCTGAGCCACAGAAACAACCGGTTCCAGCCACACCATCAGCGACGACTGTTTCCCCGCCTCGCAGGCGATCCTCGCTTGGCACAGCAGCCAATCTGTTGTTTGGCCCGTCTGTGGCTGGCGACAATAGCATCCGTAATGTGGTGACTTTTAATGGACACACGCTGGGGATGGACGGTGTCATTGCCAACGCATCAGAATCTTCGCAGTCGCAGCTAGCTACGCATGTGGCCACCGCCGTGGCTGCTGCCGAGGTGTCGCGGTAGGGTGTTGCTGCTGCCGCTGCTGTTGCCGTTGCCGTTGTTGTTGTTGCTGTGTGGGGCGAGGGGTATCATACGTTTGGTTGGCGACGGGTTACTGTATATGCTTGACCGGTGCACGTGTGTGTTGGTGTGAGCTCTTTCCTTTCTATGGTCGTTTAGTAGTAGGTTACAGCCGGATGTGTGACACGCGAAACACTATGCCCGCTGGCGCTTTTGAGCATGTATGCCCGGGTACGCGTGGTGCGGCAGTGCGATGATGGTGTGTGCGTGGAAAGGAAGGGATAGTGTGTGTGTGCGCCATCCGAAAGTACTGCGTCGTTATGTAAAAAAGCGCCATTATAAAGCTCATGGTCGTCATTTTATACCTCCACCACGCGAGAATGGCATGGGCGCCCGATCGAAAGGAGACGGCATACATACCACTGGCAACGAGAAATACGAGTTTTAATTATTACTGGTAAACGAGGCGCGGACAGTTGACGTGGGCGCGTCGACGTGCATCGTTAGCACCTCCTGCGCGTTTACAGCGGACACACGATGGTGCTATTCTAAACGGATGTATAATGATATTGGGAGAAGCAAATCTTCAACAAAAAAGAGAGAGAGAGAGCGGGGGTGGAGGCAGCTTAGTAAACGACGGAGGGTAGCGTTGGTACAGATGGCATCTGATACGTGGCGAGGCCTTCTTTCAGTTCGGTAAAAGCCACCTCTACATGCTCTTCATAGCTATGCCGCTCTTCCACGACTGTTGATGCGGTCATCTCAGCCACTGTTTGTTGATGCTCTAGCAGTGTACTGGCACTTTGCGTGCACGTGTATTCGGTGGACGTCTTTGTGGTGGATGTTTCTGTGAAGGTGGAGGTGGAAACGGAAGTGGAAACATCTGCTTTGGGAGCAGCGTGCCGGCCAGATCGATAGACAGAACGCGATGGCACAGTGGGTGTGGAGGAAGAGGACGAAGTCGCGTCGTGGTGTGTGATGATGGCGCTCGTGGGTCTTGAGGAGACCATCGAAGTACGCTTGGAAACCGAGGCAGACTCGTGGGAAGAGGCAGCAGGGAAATCGCCTGATCGGGCGATGACCGAGTGTCTGGCGGTTCTGTCTTGGCGCGCTTTTCCTTGTTTTGCGCTGGTGCCTTCGTGTTGCACCTCATACGGAGTGTCGGCCACAGGGGAAGGGTGGTGGTCGGCGTTTTGCGAAGTGGAACGCGAGCGGGAGAGTGCACGATTGGAGCCCATGCTCATGGAGCTGGAAGTGTTTGATCTGTTGGCGCTTGCGGGATCATCCTCGTGCCGTTTCGTGTGCAGGGTCATGCTCCGACGAACATCTGGCCAGGCGTGGTGTTTGATGGCGGGAGGAGACTTAGGGACGAGAGGGATGTCTGGTTTAGGCTCTCTGTGACGTGGCTGATGATGGATGTTTTCCATGGAGTTGACGCGCGCAGGGATGTTTTCGAACTGTTTGAGCTTCCATAGTTTTGGCCGTTGTGGCGACAGCCGCTCACCCGCCGCACCGACATTGTTGAGCGGCTGTTCAAGCAGCGATTTCCTCGTGTGTACTGGTGAGGTGGGAGAGGTTATTTCAAACGGGCTTGTGGTGCGGTCGTCATTTATGGCGGGACGTGCAGGGTGTATGCGGGGTGGGAGGGGCGGAGGAGGGGATTTGGCAAGAGTGGCACTCGCGTTCGTAGGAGACATAGGACTTTTACCGAGGAACTGGGGTGGTCTTGGAGCGTACTTCGGATTGATGGTGCGTTCACGGTTCAGGGGGGGCAAGGGTGGAGCCGGCTCCGATGCTAAGCTATCGTTCCACGGAGGACGTTCAAATGATTTCAAGCGACGAAGCCTGCTGTCGGATGCGGGCATTGGCATGATGTCGGTGTCTAGGTGAGTGGGTTTGACAGCGCGCCTCCCAAGGTTGCCGATAGAGTGGCGCTTTGGAAGGGTGCGCTGGCATTTCACAGGACCGGGGATGGAGGAGTCGTCGACGGCCCTTGGCTCGCGCATGTCCTCGGCGCTGTTCATACTCGCAGACGGGATTGCGGACGGTGGAGCGTAGGCGTGGAAAGCACTAGCACGGCTGGAGAGAGCACTACGCGACGAATGCAGTGACTACACAGGCGAGGACCGCCAGGCGTTCAGATAATAAAAGGGCCGCGAGGTCAACACACTGGAGTTGCCCACCAACACGGTGTGTCCAATAATGGAAAAGAATGCGTTCCACTATAAGTGTGCACACACGGGCAAGGGCGCAGGCAGGAATACAGACAGAAGCACAAACAGGAGCACAGACAAGAACGCCAACACCAACACCAACATGCACATTACGAATCGCCTGTATATTAAGACACAGCGTGTCGCATGCAGGCACTCACTCACTCACTCACTACGCCATCCATAACATGGACCACTTTTGCTTAGCTGTACAAATGCCACCTCTGCCTCCTATGCCACCTCTGCCTACACCGCTTCAATAGCAGTGCTCGGAGGTGGATTGGCAGTGCCTTCAGGGTTTGTTTCTGCAGAAGGCGGGACACCTGTGGGTGCTGGCGCTGTGTCTCCATTCGTGGGCTGCTGCGTGTCTATCTGGCCCGCCGACGGTTGGTTCTCTGTGTTCGCAGGTATTGGTTGATAGGTCACCGCAGTCAGGTCCACCTGCGCTGCTGTCGCGCTGGCTGTTAACATGTCCGCAATAGCCTTCAGCGTTTTGGCCTTGCCCTTGTTTGAATCGTCTAGTTTGACAACTGCTGTGGGCGAGTATTTGGTGGCGAAGGCGTCGGCTATTTTGTATAACTGCTTGATCGCGTTTCTCAGCTCCTTTTCTTTCATGGCGGCGCGACGACCTTCACCACCACCGTGTCCCTTCTTACCAATCCCTTTCTTGCCAATCCCTTTCTTGCCAATCCCTTTCTTGCCTGTTCCTTTCTTGCCTGTTCCTTTCTTGCCGGTCCCCTTCTTGCCGGCGCCTTGACCACCGTGTCCCTTCTTGCCAACCCTCTGCTTGCCGGTCGCCTTCCTGTCGGCTCTCTTCTTCCTGAACTCAGCAATTTTCTTCTGCTTGTCGGTGAGAGCCGCTTTAGCCGCAGGAAGGTTGGATGCTGGTGTAGCCGGGGAAAGAGTAGACGCTGGTGCAGACACAGATGCGGGTGTAGCCGCAGGGTCAGCAGCTGCCCCATCATAGCCAGTGTTCGCAGCGGCACTACTGTTGGTAATCGCGGTTGAACCATTGCTACCAGCAGCAGAGTCAGCGGCAGTATTGGCAGCAGGGTCGGTAGTAGGGTCAGCGGCAGGGTCGGCAGTAGGGTCGGTAGCGGCGGGGTCAGCGTAGAGATCAGTAGCAGCACTGGCGGCAGGATCAGCAGCGAGGGTAGAGGGAGCAGGAGATCCCTGAACGAGGGCAGCAGCAACCACTAGCAGCACCAAAGTATACAAAGCAGCAGAGCGAGCGTGCATAGTGAGTAAGTAAATAGGTAAATAAGTAATAAAGATTAACAAGAAGCACTCGCGCTCACCAGAAAGAAGTGGCGAACAGCACGACAGCCACAGCGCCGCATTTTTATGTGCACTCTCGTGGCGTCCTAATCGGGACATGTTCCAAATGCGACCATTCAGCCAAGAGCACCGCGCTGCTCTAGAGCATGCCAAGCCTTCTCGTTCACAACACAGCGAGTGTGTCGACAGGGAGGAGCATGGATGCACGGTGTACCATTTAGCAGGGTTGTTGTTGGTGGAGGCGGTGCTTCGTCCGTAGCACGGCATGTTCATTATCCGTGTTCGTGGGCTCTGCTGCTATCGTAGAGCGCAACACGCGATAAAACATGGATACACATGCGTGGGAACCAAGTCTCTAGAGGTGCCACCAGAGTGTGACACAGTGTTTACTACGCGTGTGTGTATGTGTTTATACAGTAGCCACATTGCTATCTGGTGCACTGTGCTCGTGACTGACGCTGTCTGTGCTCGTCGTGTCCTCGTCTTTCTTGGATGTTGGCGCAGAGGACTGGAGTTGCCAGTACGGCAGCGTTGCTTCTGCAGCACCCACCAATGGCTTGCCAGTGTCCGTGGGTGCGACACTCTGCAGCACACTGTTACTGCTGCGCGATTGGTAGCCGGTGTTGAAAGTGTGTGGTCGGTTCACCAGCAGACTTTTGAGCGACCGCACTTCCAGCTGAAGTTCATGCAAAGCGACACTTTGTGCTTCCTTCCCTTGGTCGATCATCTGGACAGGGAAAGCGCATGGTCAATACAGCAGCTCACGCCCGTTCCTCCTCCTCCCTTCCTCCTCCTTCCTCCTCTCCCTCCCCCCCACGCATATATGCACTACCTTGGGTAGTGCTGTGCGTATCTTGTCCAGCTCAGCAAAGACCGCTTCCACCGTCTTCTCTCGCTTGTCGGCATCAGCATCACATTTCTCCAGAAGGGACTGAGCACGTGTGACCGCCTGGGTGATTTCGGAGGCCCGTTGGGTCAGCTCGGTGACACACTGACGACTCTGGGAATTCAGCTCGGCCACGTTGTCGGCGACTTTGGCAAACTCAGCCTCCAGTTCAGCCTTCTCCCGGTCCAGCTGTTCCTGCGTGGGGAAGTGTAGCAGCGGGGCTAGATATTTCTTTGGATAAGCATGGACGGGTGTGCGTGGCCATGGGCAGCCCTCACCTGGGCCAGTTGCATCACGCCGTAGGACACACCACCAAACACCACGGCACCGATGAAGTAGTCCTTCCATGTGGCGACAGCGGGACGTGGTGGGATGGGAGGCGGAGGATACGCCGGGACGGGAAAGGAGGAGGCGGCGGCAGCGGCAGACACCGGGGCGCTACCAGGCGTGGTCGCTGGTGTCGCGCCTGTTGCTCTGGTCATCGCCTCCTGGATCTCAGCGGCAGACAGCCCCTTCGACTCAAGGAACGACACTTTCTTTGCCAAGGGGCTTGACTGCACCTTGGCGTCCTGCAGAAACCGCACTGCCGACAGCACCAGCGCTTCGCGATCAGACACGCTCATGGCGGAAACGAAGCGTTAGACTCCCCGCGTCACACGTGACACTGTCGCAAGCTGCACTGCGGCCCTTTGTGCATTTGTGTGCTTGCTTGGTAGGAAGCACGCATTGCTGCACTGCTTGGCCAGTGTGTAAGCATGCCCAAGTACGCGCAAGTACGCGCAAGTACGCGCAAGTATGCGTTGCTTGTGTGAGTCGTGTGAGTTGGCCATGTGGCAGGCAGAGGGTGGCTCAGACCAACAAGCCTCACCGTGTGGCGGTGGCAAACAGGCGCAGACACGCTGCTGCCATGGGCTTATGTGTGGGCAAGTGGCAAGGGTGTACGTGTGCGGCAGATGAGCAATAGCACAACAGAGCAATGCTATTCTGTGCCACTGCAGCAGCGCAACATACACCCGCTTCTTCTCCTTCCTTCTCCCTTCTCGCTTCTCCCTTCTTCGCCTGCTGTGGCGGTAGCGGTGGTGATGTTTGTGCCCCAGCAAGCGGTGAGCAACGGACGAAAGGCCGCGTGTGTGGGCGTGTTGTCTGCACTAAGCGCAGCCACACCCTCGCATGGATCCTGGCCACTTCTTCACCACCTCCGCCAGTCTCGTCGATCTCGTTGACAGTACGACGCACACAGCATGCTCCGTGCTTCTGTTCATTTCTTCAAGAAAAGCTAGTGGTGGTACTGCGTGACGGTTCCAAGCTGTTTGGCGTGTTGCGATCCTACGACCAGTTCGGTAAGCACCCTCCACGCAACGGCCGACTGCCCCCCTCCTCCTCCTCCCACTCACCCTCCCTGAAAGCCAATCTTGTGCTGCAGGACGCGGTGGAGCGTCTCTACGCACCTCCCAATCTCTATGCCGACATCCCCCAAGGTGTGATTCTGGTGCGTGGAGAAAACGTCGTGCTGCTGGGAGAAGTGATACTCGAACGGGAGATCGAAGAGCTGGCGACATCGCAGCGCGTAGATAGCGGACCGTTGCAGCGTATGCAGGAGCAAGAGCTGGCACGGCGTGTGCACAAAGAACGGCTTCGGGCGCGGGTGTTGCGTGCACACGGTCTTGGCTATGACACGGTTGCCGATGCCGAAGGCTACTAACTCCACCCCTTCCCTCGCAACAAGTAGACGCTTTCACGCGTGTCCACTGCCGAGTGGTAGATAAAGGTTCGCCACAGCACAAGGTGTAGCAGTGGCCTGTGTGTCTGCGCATCGTTGGTCCCGCCGCATACACTGCGGTGGTGCTGCACCGACACACATGCTTTGCACTACCGGTGAATGCCAAAACACAAGGGATCCGACGCTGCTTCCTGTAGTGCCATTATCTTGTTTCCACTTTTGCTCACACAGTGGTACGTACTGTGGATGCACGCATGAAAGGTGGTGTGGCTAGCACAGATGAGGACGACCAATACACCGCCTGAGTGTCAGAAACAGACCATTGCTATCCGCACAGACAGTGCACCGCAGTAGTGGCACAGCAGGAGGAAACACACACGCTGAGCAAACGGGCTGGTGAAGCTGCGGCTGCGGCTGCCACCCCCACCAGCCCGTTCTCCTGTTCCACAGTATCACCCTTTCACCCTCCAACCAAGCATTGCGCTTGCAAAACAAACGATGTCTTCCTCCCCCTCCTCCTTCTCATCGATCAGCCAGTGCCAGTTCTGACGTCACAACTGCTAAACGGGCTGTGCGAACAGCGTTCCGCTTTGGGACGGCTGCTGTCGCTTAAAAAGCGAGTGCCGGCGGCCGCACTTCCTCTCCTCTTCGCTTTCCTGCACACAACTGCGTTGTACTCTGCGTGAAACCGTGTTTATTTCTGCTGTGCTTGTTTCTATTGTGCTTATTTCTTTGTCTGCTATGCGTTTCTTTGCTGCTTCTGAGTTGCTGTTGATCGGTGTCTGTCTGCTTACCAGCGTCGTCGCACTTCCCTCCCCGGATGGGGATACCCTTACGGGTGCACCTGGGGGTCTGCCAACTACTTCAACCGAGTCTGTGCCTAAGACTCCACCAAAAAGTCGTTTGGATAAGACTCTAGCTGCGGTTACAAAACTGGTTACGCGCAAAGAGGACGTTGGTTCTGCCGTTCCTACAAAGCGAGCAGCCACCAATGTGTCTCCACCCAAAAATCTGTACGAATCATTGTCGATCGGTATTGAATACAAGCTTCAGAAAGAAACCGAAGAAAAAAATCAATCTGGAACACTACCACTGAAGAATTTCAATATCGAAGAAGGCAAAGAAAACAAAGATCCGAAGCAAAATATGGAGCTGCTGCGTGTTAACAAAGAAAAGGCTTTCGACAAACGCAACCCAATGCTGTATGCTTTGTATGGCAGAGGCATTACCGACGGTACGAGCCGGTTTTATGGGAGCGACTCAAAACCCGTGGGCAAAATTGTGTGGAGAAAGAATGGTGTTCTTGATCGCATGGAAAGCCTTACTGCAGATGGTCCCATAGAATCAACGAAGATGCAATACGACAAGGACAGAGCGACATTCACTGTCGATGGTGTCGAGTATTCTGCCAAATACGATAACATCGCGGGATCGCGCACGATAAGCATTTTTGCAGAAGAGGGGAAGCTGACTGATATGATCCTTCCGTCGTGGAAGGATGCGGCTTTGAACTTTTTTGCTGTGCAGCCAGTGCGTGGGACCCTTAAGGTTACTAAGGAATGGGCTACGCATTTTAGGGAGCACTCTAAGAACCAAACTACAGTGATTGCGATAGCTATGTGCTTGACCTCGCTGGATACCAAGTAGGCACGGTGCTGAGCTGCCACGGGAAGGAGTTTCTGCTCGTCTGACGGCTGGATCGAGCAGGTGTCAATAGCAGCAATAAAGCAGAAAAGGTGTTTACCAGATGTTCTGTGCCACATTGTTGTTGCGGAAGTGTCGCTGTGCAGACGCCATGTGTTTTGCCGTTGCTGGAGGTGTTCATTTTGTGATCCCCGTTCAACGCGAGGAAGGCCCCAAGTGTCTGTGCACTGCCTTTGTGTTGTTGTGCATCACCACATTGCTCTTCTTGAACAGCATGGGATCAAGCACCGGTTAGCTGTCTGATCAGCACACATTTCAGCCACCAACCACTCCTCTCTCTCTTCTTTTTTCTCACCACGAGAGCGTGTTCGCATGGCCACAGACGGGCCGTTTGCACGGCACCTGCCGGGGTTCTCCAACCACCCCGAGACACCGCAGGCTACTCCGCTTACCGTCCAAGGCGACATTCCTGCCTGGCTGACTGGTGTGCTGTATCGCATTGGTCCAGGCACCTTCGAGGTGACCGCCGATAGCGGGAAGAAGATCCGCTTCTATCACTGGTTCGATGGGTTGACGCGTGTGCATCGGTTTGACATTGCATCTGCTACAAACGTGACTTACTCGTCACACGACACTGTGAAGCAGCTGGAGGCGCAGATCCGCCGTGACGAGAAGGTGCCTTCGTTCTCGTTTGCCGGCGACCCGTGCCAGCGGCTGTACCAGAAGTTCTTCACGATGTTCCATCATGTGGTGACAGGGCCGCCCAAGCCTTCACAGTCGAATGTTGGCGTCACACTGACACCGGACATGCTGTGCGGCAAGGGCAGTCTGGTGGCAAAGACGGATGCGAATGTGCTGGTGTCGCTGGACCCTGCGACACTAGCGCCCATCAAGCAGTTTGCGTATACCACGTTTGACGCACGTCTGAAGGGACCGCTGAGTGCGGCGCATTGTCAATACGACACGGACACGGGAGAGTATTTCAACTATACGCTTGATTTCAGCGGGGGTGGTGCGGTGTACCATGTATTTAAGCTGAGGGAGGGCAAGGCGACGCTTCTGGCAGACATCCACACGGCACCACGGTACATCCACAGCTTCGCACTGACACCGCGGTACGTGGTGATGGTGATGTGGCCCGCGGTGTTTGCGTGGCGTGGTGCGAAGATACTGTTTGAGGGGAGTTTGCTGGGGGCTGTGCAGCCATGGGACCCCACGCTGCGCACACAGTACTTTGTGGTTGCGCGTGATGGATCGGGGGTGGTGGCACGCTTTACCAGCGACGCCTTCTTCTGCTTCCATGTGATCAATGCATGGGAAGAGGAGGGGGGTGTTGTTGTGGACTTGGTACGCTATGCAGACACGGGGGTGATGGAAACACTGACTCTGGACCTGTTGCAAAGTGCTGAGCATCGTATTAGGAACGGCACGTTCTGCCGGTTCCGCTTGGCGGACATTGCTGCGCAGGCAGCGTCTATGGCGCAGGAGGAAGCGGCATGCTGGCCGATCGCCAGCATTGTGAAGGAGATTGACTATGGATGGAACATCGAACTTCCCACACTCAACCCGAGGTACAAGTGCCGACGGTACCGCTATGCGTACGGATTGTCGGCGGACGGAGACGCGTCCTTCTTCAATCGCCTTGTCAAGCTGGACCTGGATGCGGACCTGGGTGTGGAAGGGGCATCACAGCATCTGGGATGGCGAGACGGGGATGCCGTGCCGTCTGAGCCAGTGTTCGTTGCCAGCCCCGACGGTGTCGACGAAGACGACGGGGTGCTGCTGAGCGTGGTGCTTGACTGTGACCGGGGTGAGAGCTACCTGCTTGTGCTGGACGCACGCACGATGCAGGAGCGTGCACGGGCAGAGATGGCAGGGAAGGTGGTTAGTTTTGGATTCCACGGTGCGTTTGTTGCGCCACCAGTGGGCCGTTGATGTGGTTGTGTGTGTGTGTATGATAGTTGTCAGTGTGTGACTGTTGTCGGTGTGTGGCTGTTGCGTGTGTGCATACATCGTAGGAATGCACACACACGGCAACAGTCGCCGGGTGGCGGGTGAGTCACGTGGGGGGCACGTGGATGGGTGGGGGGTGAATGGCACAAAAGCCGCATCACATGACCGTGGCCAGTCTTTATAACCACCGCGTCCGTTTTCCGATTGCAGTCGACCAGCAAACCAGCAGTCAGCAAACCAGCGCACCAACGCACAACCAGCACACACAAACGCACACACACAACCAGCACACACACAACCAGCACACAACCACACACACAACTATGACCTGCCACTGCGCCGCCACCACCGCCACCCCCGCCACTACCGCCACCACCGGCGACGCCAAGATCTGCAGCTGCGGCAGTGTGTGTCGCTGTGGAGACAACTGCACCTGCACCTGCTGCAAGAAGCAAGGCGATACAACCACCACCACCACTACCACCCACAACGACACCTGCAAGTGCAAGGGCACGGGCGAGGGCTGCACATGCGGCTCCAACTGCCAGTGCGGGAAATAGGCAGCACAAGTGTGCATAGCCAGCCGTGTGTGCATAGGTGTGGAATGGCGGGAATCGTGTACATTGCTTTGCAAGGCGATAAAGCGTCGTGTTTCATCTTTTCTTTCTCCTCCCCCACTGCTCGAGAAGGTGCAGCAGCGATCATCGTGTGGCCCGCGCTGCGTGGTTGGGCAGGTGAACGCGCGCGCTTGAGGATGTCGGACGACGCCACCCCCACCACCCACCCTGCGCCTGATGCTGCGCCTTGGCTGGGTACCCGCCCCATGTCGCCGCCTGTTTCAATGCCCGTCAAACGATGTTGCTTGTGATGTCGTGGCGTGCCATTGACGTCCTGGGGTAGCCGCGTCCGATCCTGCCTCCCTCCCATCCTCCCGCACACACACCGCCATCTTCAACGGGCTCTATTCCACCTCCACCGCTCAGCGACGACAGACACTACGCTCCATCTCCTCCTTTCTCATTCTACTTGCTCGCAAACTCATCCACCACCACCCACACCTCCACACCACCCACACCACCACCGCCTCCTCCTTCTCGCGTCGTCCTTCCCGTGCCTCCTCCGTCCAAGACACCTCCCCCATCGACCCCGCCATTGCCTCGTTGCTGCACAGAAAAACATCCCATGCCTCTTCCCTCCACGCTGTTGTCGAGGCGGTAGGTGGGGGCGGGGGCGGGGGCGGGCTGGTTGACGACGACGACACCACCACCACACACCCACACATTGCCGGGAATATGCCCAGTGGTTGGCGTAGCAGTGTGGAGGAACCCGCTATCCCCTCCGCTGCCATTGCCGCCAGCGAAGAAATCGATCCATTGACCGAACGCCGTCAGCTCTTCCACCGTCACCTTATCACCACCCTGCGCATGTCTGTCGACTGTCCGTTTCGTGATGTGCGTCATGGCTGCACCATCATTCTGCGGAAACTAAAGGTCTGTTCCTATGGTCTGCCCCACACACACACTCACACCTCAGTACAGGACATGGGTGTCAATGTGCCGCGGCCTACCCATGACGCCGTGGCTTGGTGGATCCCCGTGGAGGAACTGCCCGACTTCTTCGATCACTGGGACGAAACAAAAATAGCCAACTGGACTGGCCTTGCTGCCGAGTTCGATTCGTCAGATGCTGAAGATCCACCTTCTTCCAACCCTGGTCTCGCTACTGATTCTGATCCTGACCACGACCCTGATCACGACCCTGCCTCAAACACACACGACACCTCGCAATGCGTCGTGTTGGCCTCGCACAACACCCCTGGCGCAGACATGGAGAGCATGGTGTCTGACGCCGACGCCGATGCCGATGCCGATGCCGACACTGATGCCGATGTCGACTCTGACTTCCTCACACCGTCTGTGTCGCGACCACGGACACGCGAACCTTCAGCAATGCTGGCCTCCACCAAATCCATGGACCCAGTGGCTGCACGCCGCCTCGTCGTCGACACCTTCTTGAAGCACGAGCGTGTGTCGCACTTTTACCGCATCCTCGCCTACTTCCCCGACTACATGTCGCGTTTCCAACACGCGCTTGATCCTGTCATACAAAACGGTCCACTGCCCCGTGCCTGGCGCTTCTATATCGGAATGATGGCCGCGGCTCAGCACCGCTGCCAATACCTGGTCAGCCTGTTGCGTATTAATTTCCTTCACTGTGGCGGCAACCCTGCCTGGTGCGACCTTGGCCTGGTCTGTGTCCCGGGAAAGCTGCGGCGTCTTGGACGGCTCAACACCATCATGGCGTGCCAGCCATGGCGCATGACCGAGCTGGATATCGCCTTCCTTGTTAAGGGCGGTGAAGACTTCGAGTGGGGTGTGCAGAGCGAGCATCCCACGTCTGCTCACACAAAAGGACCGGTTGACCAGCAGGAGACATGGACCATGTGCGAGGTGGTGCATGGCATGCTGCTGCTCAGCACGTTCCACGCACTCGCCTCCTTCTCCCTGGCCTGCGGTGTGACGCCCGAGGTGGACACGCCTGGTGGCGCAATGTACCCGAACGGCAAAGACGCGTCAGCACCCGAATCCGCGTTCAACAGCTGTGCAGACAGTGCCGCACGCGTGGACGACGACCTCTCCTCCATCATGCGCAACAGTGGGGAAACACAGCGTCGCAGCTCTGCCGCCGCCGTGCCGAGGAAGGAAGAGGTTGAGTATCACACGAGCCAGCTGCTGTCTCGTCTGCGCAGCGTGTGGCGCAAGGCAAAGGGAATCATCGCCGACCGCAAAGGCGACGATGAACAGCGCGTCAAAGCGACAGCCGAGAAGGAGAAAAGAGGAGAAGACGTGGTGGTCGTGGCCGTGGCCGTGGCACAGGAGGAGGAGGAGGCGAATGTCAATGCGGTCGACGCTGCTGAAGACCATCCCCAGTCCTCCACCGTGGCAGTGGCGTGTCAACCGACCGAGTTCTTGGAAAGTATGCGTTTCTTCCTTCCTCCTTTCACCTACCATCATAACTATTGACCACGTAGCTTTCGCGCCACTCGACACAGCTTCTGTCAACAGCGTAGGTGGCGAGTCCGTGGCCTCCTCCGCCCATAATGCCAACAGCAATGGCACGCGCGAGCGGCCTCTGCGCAATCCAGTGCTCGAGGACATGCAGCGTTACTTGCATCCCATTTCCCTAAGCATCTGTGCCCAAGCGTTCCATCCCGCACGTGATGCCGACTACATTCTAAGCCTGCAAGAGTACAACTGGGAAGACCACGGGGTGGAGCTGATCAGCCGCTTCTTGCCCGGCGTGGGTGAGCTGCTGGACGAAGAGTTTCGCGAGATCCTACAACTGACGGACTATAGCATCACTTCGGAAAGCACGGCGCTGGACACGGCGCCGTTTCGCCATGCGATTTGGTACCATGTGCTTCACCAAATGGGACTAGCACGCGACGACTACGACTACGACCAGATCCCATTCTTTTTGAACACGCGGCTTCGTGACTATCTTGGCAAGGTGGCACGCTATCCTGAACGCTTGACCGCGCATGACATGGAGCGCTTTGGGTTCGAGCTGCGCTGGCAAGAACGCGTCCACGTCACCATGCTAGCGTGCGAAGCGCGAAAACAGGCCGAGGTGTGTCGTGCCATCTGGTGCATGTGGCGATACCTGGAGGGTCGCTACTGAGCGCGAGCTATTGCTGTGACTGTAAACATATGAACTGGAACCCACAGCACGTATCCAATGTACTTCATGCGCCAGCAACGACAAAGCAATGGTACACGCCATGGCTATAAAATGTTTACTTGCTTTCACGTGTCGCCGGCTGCACCCAGTTGCATCTGTGTCATCTAGCACGAGGAGGAGCAAGGGTGTATTGTGAATGCCCATAGTGCGCAACAACAGGTCGCCCATAGTGCTACAATAATAGGTCGCTCACAATGCTACAACAATAGGTCGCTCACAGTGCTACAGCAACAGGTCATCCACACTCTTGCGACATATGCGACAGGCACCGGTCGTTGTTACCGCCGCCGCTTAGCTGTCGCGCGCATGAAGGCATGTGCCCTCGTTTCCGTCTAGTGCCGCACGCATCATCGCCTACAGCGCTGTAACGTGTTACTTGCGCTAAGCGCACATGACCATACAACAGGTGACGGTGCCGCATGGCGAAGAGTAAGCAAGACCAGCAACGATCTCACGCAGTTCCGCTTAAACCAGTGTTCAGTGACGAGCAACGGATGCTTGCCTACCCGTCCAACGCACGGCAGAAGGATGAGGAGCAGGGAAAAGGGAGTGCGCTCGCTGAGTTTGGAAACGGTGAAGCGTGTTGCTATCGCTGTACTATGTCCGGCACACGCACTATGTACACCAGTAGTTAGAGGGGAGAAGATACTACACAAACTGAAAAAGAGTCTCTAACGGGAGAAACTCTGGAGGAAGAGTCAGTGATGTGTTGCTGGCAGGGTGCAAGCACGCGTGCCTACCTCGACTATCAAACATAAACTCCAATAAATGGGCTGGCAGAGTGGTGTAGTCGGGCGTAGAAGAAGGATGCTTGGTCCAGACGGGTGCGTCTATTGCGGCGGGTGAGCGATTGAATCAGCCGCACGACTGTGTCTTACCGTCTTCCTGTGAAGCAGGCATTGCCGAGAGACAGTAGTCGTCGGGCCGCGCAGGCGGCGTGGGACGGCGTGGATAGTGGTCGCTGCCATCGCTCCCACTGCCATCGCTCCTGCTGTCAGTGAAGCTAGGGAGCGAGAGGTGGTCTTCGCCGTCGTCCGTGTCATCGTCTGAACACGAATCGGCCACAATGTAACGCGGCCCTGCTTTTACTTTAACACGTTCCGGATAGCGGATAGTGAGCCGTGGATAGAAGGCACGGGTGGCCGAGCGAATCTCCGCGGAGTAGGGTATTTTGTGGGCGAACGGACGGAGAGAGGGGCGGAGAGAGGGGCGGAGAGAGGAGTGGAGGGACGGGTGGGTGGATGGGCGGAAGAGTGAGCGGAGGGATAGGCGAACAGGTGGATGGATGGGTGGATGTGCGGGTAGATGGACAGGTGGATGTGCGGGTGGACGGACGGACGAACGGGTGGACGAGCGAGTGGACGTACGCGTGGGCGGATGGTGGACAGGTGTGCGAACACTGACAGAACAGCTCCTCAGATGACGCATATACTCACTCCTCACACGGAAGACCTGACGACAATGAGGACACGTATGTTTGCTGCTCTGGCACGGCGCGTCTTTGAGCACAGGCTTAGCAAAATGCTTGGTCTTGCTCTGCAGGGCACAAAGCGAAGCCGCAGACGAGCGGCCATAGCTCTGATACCCCTTGCTGCACGCAGGATGAAGCCTGTCGTCGTCGAACTTGGGGTTCCGCCGTGGGTTGATACGCAACTTGATAAACAGCTTGACATTACTTTTCGAAGCCTGTTTTTGCGTGGTGCTGTGGTGACGCGAGGTCAACGGGGCGTTCGACACCAGGGGAAACAGAGCGGCACCGGTGACAGCACATCGTGTACGCTTCAGCGGAAGCTCAACGCAATCGAACACCAATCTCCGGCGCTTGCAGATCTTGACAGCGGGAGAGGTGGGAGTGAGGACAGTGACGTGGGCGTTGTCAGTGGGAGATGGGACGGGAGGAAGCGTGAGCGCTGGCGGAGAGGGAGCGCAAGGAGCATTCACGGTGGGTGCTTTGTCGTGGGCGTCGTGCAAGTGGTGTTCTGCAGGCGGGGTCAGCAGCCCTTGCAGATGTTCAGCCTGTCGATGTTCGGGCTGGAGCATCCGCGGCACTGGCCGGGCGGAAGCATGATTCATGAGGCACTGCACGTGCATACAAACAGCGGCTGGTGCGAGGAAAGGAAGCGCGGGAGCCAGAAGCGCCACGGCAGCGGGGCAGCAAAGGAAGGTTGGCTGGCTGGCTGGCTGGTGGTGAGCGAGCGAGACGGACGCCACGGTAAGCCGA
>QZWT01000186.1:0-24207 GCA_004114315.1 Cochlonema odontosperma | reverse complement strand
GTTGAGGGGAGGGAGTGCTGACGGGGTAGAGGACGGCAAGCAGCTGGAGCTGGACAAGAAGATCAGCGCCCATCCACGAGGCAAGTATCGCGACCAGCTGTCTCTGCTGCGCCTGCAGTACGACCACGAACAGGTGCGGCTGGCAGACGCGCGAAGAGATGCGCGACACGCCGCTATTGCACAAAAGAAGCTGAAGAAGAAGGTGGCGCCTTCGCCAGACGCCCAAGACGATCTGTCCGCTAAGGTTGTGTTTTCCGACGAGTTCCAAACTATCACACAGCACGACGACCTTGCCAGGATACAGATCATTCCGCAACGCGAGATCAAGCGAGAAAGCCACGAGAAGAACCTGCTCCGCCGCAGGGAACTGCGCATGGAAATGCTCATCGACCTGTACCATCGTGCTTCCAAGTTTATCACGCTCGATCGCCTGGATACGACGCTTGACACTGCCATCGCAGTGACCAAAACAGAACGCAAACACACGCTGAAGGAGATGATGGAGCGCAAAATCGACAACACCGGCAATCCCAACAACATCGAGAATGAGCACAGGATGGAACAGTTGCAACGCGTTGTCACCGGCACCAGCTGGCATGGCAATTTGGGCCTTGACGGAGTGCGCCAGCACACAGAGCAGAAAGTGAGCGCGTCATTAGACAAGGATTAGAGACACTACAATGCATCGGTTCTAACGGGCGACCACGCCTCCTCTATGGCATGCGCTTCTACAAACGCTTGCACTGCGTGCCTGACGGGTGCACTGCTGGGCACATAGTGTCTATCGCATTAGCACACACATCCCGCACTGGTCCAGAACACCCACCCGCCCTCATGGTACACGCTTCTGTGGTTGGCAAAGGTAGAGCCCAGTCGTTCGCTCCATTCTAGCGGCACACCCATCCGTCCATAAGTCACGGAGAACATTGGAAGACACGCGCACAACCAGGTGCAATCACTGCGTCACCATGCCCGATCACCGACAGCACGGGCGTGTCCACACGCGCATCCAGCACGCGTTGCAGCGGCTGGGCCTGGGGGTAGAAGCCAGAGACCAAGACAACGAAGCGGAAGGGCGGGTGCGTCTCAGGTGCCAGGTGGGGAACAATGGTGGTCCACGCCGATGGATCCGCCATAAACTTGGCAAAGACGGCAGCCATCGTGGCGCCTGGCGTAAGACAAGTATGCACTCAAGATGCAGCACCACCTTGCGAGAACCCCAAAAGCCCATGGTATGGCCCGTGCTCGACAATATGCGCAGCGAGAAAGGAAAGTGCTTCCTCGAACCCTTCATATACACTGCGATCAGCATTGGCTTGCCACCAGGCACGCGCGTCAGGCCTGTCTGTTGGAGCGCATCAGGCAGGTGGACAGCAATGCGGCAGCGTACCGCCCCCTTCCTCCACCAGCCGTGGCGCGTCGACGAACACTGCACATGACTTCAGCAGACGCGCACGCACACACCCACCTAGTTCCGCGTGTTTGGCGAGAGATTTGCGCAGTGCGCCTGTCTTCTGAGCGAACAGCGTGGCATTCTGTGTGTAGCCGTGGAGACAGAGCAGTCGTTGCATGGGCGTGAGGTGGAAGAAGAGGTGGTCTCCCCAACTTGCGTGGGTAGAGAAAAGCGCGCCTGAGATACAGAAGGAAGGTGTTTATATACAACGTCGGCAGAACGTTCTGTGGTCGACGGCGATCTTGCCGCTGCCACTACCGCCGCCTCTTCTACACCAGCACCGGTTTGCCAGTTGGTGGTGTAGTGCCTGCGGCAAAGCATCCGTATGCAACAGTGGCAAACTGAACAGCGATCAACGCAGCAACAATAACACATTTTACACACGGCAGCATTGTTTTTCTTCAAGAAACGCAGGCGGAGTGTAAGCAGAGGTGGAAACGGAAATGGAAATGGAAATGGAAATGGAAGTTGGATTGGGCTGAGAATGCGTTGGCACACGTCGCTCACGCACCGCCTACGCCATGGCCGGCCACCTCGCCGCCGCTCCAACCTTCACACCTCCCGACAATTTCGCGCTTGTTGCGCCTGCCATTTACCGCGGCAGCATGCCGAAGCGCAAGAACTTCTCGTTCCTGTCGAAACTGCGTATCCGCGCTGTGCTTTCGCTCATCCTCGACGACTATCCTGACGCCAACCTTGCTTTCATCCACGACAACGCTGTCCAGCTGTTTCAGTTCCCTGTTCCTGGCAACAAGGTGATTGCTCAGCTGCCGCTTGTTGGTCACCACCGTGTTAGGAACCGTTTGTGGACATTCCTACCGACGTTATCCGCGACGCCCTGCTCGTGCTCCTTGACCGCCGCAACCACCCTATCTTCATCCACTGCAACAAGGGCAAACATCGCACAGGCTGCTTGGTTGGATGCCTGAGAAAACTGCAGCACTGGTCGCACGCTGCCGTGTTTGACGAGTACCGCCGTTACGCTGGTCCCAAGTCCAGAAGCATGGACCTGCAGTTTATCGAGCTGTTTGATCCACGTGTCGTGTGGCTTCACATGGCTCCGTCACAGCTACCTTGGCTGCCACGATGGTCCACGCTATTGGAGCCTTGGGTGCCTGCTGAGGAAAAGTGTCCGCCGATAGAGGAACTGTCGTTATCTCACATCCCCACTACCGTTAACGTTCTAGCTCCCATCCCCGCCACTACCACCATCACCACCGTCGTTATCAACACCGCGTAGATTTCCTCTCTTTCTGTATATTATCCGGCTGTGATTGTCACACACACACACTCCTTTGTCTGTCCACCCATCCACCCGTCCATCCGTCCACCCGTCCACCCGTCCACCCGTCCACATCCTCACCAACTACGCCCACGGCAACACTCTCGCATCAGAAATCCAACCACATCGCGATCCATAAAATACGTCATGTGCACTTGCAGTCCCGACAAATACTCATTCTCAAGTAGACCTTCTTGCACGCGCCAATCCACTCGTCCTGTTGGATTCAGTCCTCGAAGGCGTCCATACCCCATGCCACCATCCATTTCCTGATCCGCACCCACCGACGCCATCGCATCCTCCTCCTCCTCCTGCAATCGCTCTCGTCGTCGCTGCTCTTCCCGCTCTTGCGCGCTGAGGAACATTTGTGTCGATGCACGCCATCCTGCGCGCACAGTACCCCACATGCTGGTCGTAGCCCGTACCAGATCTGCCGACACTTGTTTCGCTCCAAGGTGAAACCCACGCAGTCCTCCTTTGTGATAGGGAACATCTGCTGGTGGCCGGACCCGTGGCTGCTCCGTTCCTGTAGCCGGTATGCTCGCTGATGTCAATAGCGGCTCCAGTCGATAGGCTATTGCATCCGCTCGATGATAAATGTTGTATAGTCCACCGTGAAGAAGCGGTGATGACACTGTGCTGGATTTCTTCGTTCGTCCGTCTCCTCCCACGTCCGACTGCAGCAGCTTCTCGTGCGCCACCAGCTGTCCTGGCCACCGCTCGTTCATCTCGTGTTTCCGTTGATATCGCATCTGAGCCGACGTCTCTCGCGGGGAAAGTGTATGCCCCTTCAGCAGTAAAAATAGTCCAATGGGTGAGCCCAGCGCGAAGAAGTGCTCCACCGCAAAGTTCAGCGTTGCGTCCGCATTGATTTCGTCTGCGTTGACGTCCGCCTTGGCGTCCACTTTTGTATCCATCTTGGTATCCACCTTGTCGTCCACCTTGGCATCCACCTTGGCATCTGCTTTAGGCGTTGTGTCGTCGGCATTGACCGACGGTGGCTCAACACCCATCATCACCGCTTGTGCTGTTGTGAGTGAAGAGGTGGTGGGGCGTGGCTGTGGATAAGCGGCCCCGTCACGACTCCCTCGAACCGACGTAACCGGCGCCTCTGCTTCCGGATCCATTGCGCCAATGATGTTATCGAAATGCAGCGGGTCGCGCTGTGCACACAACAGGTCAAACACCAGCACGCTACCGAGCGAGTGCCCCAACACGGACACAAGCCCGCCACGCTCGATAAAACCAGGATTGCGCTGGCAAAATAAATCGAACACGCGGTTCAGCTCGTTGACGAGCGCACGATGCATTTCCTGCCGATACTTCGGCGTCATGTACAGCAACACATCCAGGCACACGTCCGACATCAACATCCGAAACGTTGGCACCCCATCAGGCGTAATCTCTTCCAAGGTCGGCACGCGTGTTGCCATGACTGTTTCTGCCGCATCAACATTATCCGTGCCGCTTGCCGCTTCCATATCCGCTTCCATTGCCATTCCGAATGTAATCTCTTTGCGCCACTTCACTGGCAGTATCTGCATATGCCGGCCTGGTTCAATGCCCTCCGGGAGAATGCCTCCGCGCATCCGCTTTTCCTTTACACGCGGATCATCTGCGGGAATGGATGCTAGAGTGACGGTGGGGTCCTTCAGCAAGCGTCGAAACTTGTTCACGTCGTGTACGAAATTCCAGTTTGATTCCACACGTTCTGTCAGCTTCTGGCCAATCCCGTGCACAGCCAGGATCAGGTGGTTGATCTCTCGACATCTGCCTTCGGACGACTCGTTTTCGTAATCGGTGCGGTTCCACATCGACTGGTCGCTTTCGATATGGGATGCTTGCGCCGAGGAGTCAAGCGCCTCTTTTCCCGCTTCCACAATTGAGGAGACAACGGGAGGCATTGGCGCTTCAGTAGCAGTCGTGTTCTTCGCGTCTACGTTCGACCAGCCACGAATCACGCGCATCCCCGTGTTTCCACCGAAGAACCATCCAGCAGATGTGCTCGGGATGATGGTACTCGTTCCACCTGCCGGCATCGATGCATTTGCTATGGAAGCAGTGTGTGGTCCGGTATAATGGATATTGGCGCCAGCCCATGTCGATTCGTCTGGCACAGTCCAGTGCGTGTTTCGTATCGATGGTGCGCCACTAGCGCTCGCAATGGCAGCCACCTGCTCTGTTCCCTTCACCGCCTGTTTCTCATTTTGCGCGTTTGTTTTTGCTTCTGGCAGTTGATCTGTTGCGTCCATTATATTTGTTACATCCGTTGTATCTGCTGCATCCGCTGCACCCGTTGCTATCGTCTCTTCAGCCACGACGGATGCTACCACTGCCACTTCCTCCCAAGCACGACACGCGTGATACCCCTCCTCCAATACATCGCTCAATGCCTCTCGACACGGACCCCATTGTCGCCCACGCTCTTGCACAAACCATTGGCCGCGTCGTACTTCGTAGGCTGGACCTTGCCAATACACAGGGCGTATGCATCGGCGCGCAAGATCCACCTCGAACAGGTAGTCCTCGTTGACAGGCACCAGCACAGGCTCCCCCTCCACAGCCAACTTGCCGGCAGATACAGCTTGTGTGTATGCCGCTTCTAACGCGCAGTTGTCACGCTGCGAAAAGGCGACCCACACAGCGGGTGCAGGCGCAGGCGGTTTTGCAGGTGCTTCGGAGATTGCCGCGTTTGCGGCGGCAGGCACGCTGGTGGCAAGTACCATGTCAATGATTGGCGTTGTTGTATCTGCAAGGGGAATGTCGACGGCGTGGAACCATGTTGGCGGAAGTGTTGGTGGAAGCGTTGGCGGGCGGGGACTCTCGAAGGACATGCAAGACATGTGGCGTCTTGCTTTCCCATAATCCACAGGCGGACAAGCGCGTTGAAGTCGTGAGACTAGCGCGTGTTGGTCTCCGCTGCTTTCACGCCGCGATGATGCATCCATTCTGTTGGCACCAGTCAGATTTCAACTGACGACAACTTATGCCGCGTCCTCTTCTTTATACGCTTCGGACGCCTGAGCGGCTGCGTCTGTGCTTTAAAATAAAATGTATACACCCTCCGCATGCACTCGCTGTGTGGCACCAGCAACATCGCCTCCGCGTTCTACGACGCGAGCACAGGCAACAATTCGTTCGACGAGCGGCTGCTGCTGGCATGGTCGCTGTTATGCTCTATCACCGAACTGATCCAGTTCATGACGTTGACCGGGTTCGCATCTTCGCGCAGTGTCGGCAGCCCTCCCTGTCCTGATCCTTGAGAACATGGTCCATCCGGTGCGCTGCTGGTACCGGGATTGTGAAGTGCTACTGACGATGGCGCCGAGGTGTCGTTCTTTGCCTCGCCAGACGCAACGCAATCGGGTCTTCCTTCCAAGTGGTGACACCATTTTACAAGTACACTAAGAACATCTTCCCGCCTCACTGGCTTCCGTAGTACACCGTTCATCCCGCGCTCCCAGTACCGCCAACACTCTCGTTCTCCCACCCGAGCCGTCACCGTTACAATCGGTGTGTGTCCGTTCGTCTTGCGCATCTGGTCAGCCACGTCGTATCCGCTCAATCGCGGAAGCTTTATGTTCAGCAGCACTAGGTCGAACCGCTGACCGCTGGCAAATTTCTCCACTGCGGTCACGCCATCGCTGGCAAATTCGATAGTGCAACCGAACAGGTGCAGAAGGCGCGCACACACACGCAGTGACACCACGTCACCCTCTACCAGTAGCACGTGCGGTGGTTGCACCCATACTAGATTGGGGAATAGTCGTGGTCGTCGAACGTGAGTAGATGGTGCGGCGGCTGGTGGTCGATTGGCGCGTGCCTCCGGGATGGCTGACGTCAATTTCGCCATGATGAGTCCTGTGGATGTGGGTATAACATTGAGCATCGTCATGCGTTCAGCAGCGGAGACCTCTGTGAAAGACGCACTGTTCTGGGCTTCCGTTGGTGTGGCTAGAGTCATCGACGCGCCAGTTTCATCCGGCGGATCTGTGTCCGTCCAAGTGACACGGTTGGTCCTATGCGACAGGCTCATGTCACTGTTGTTGGTGTTTTCATGCTGCATAAGCGATGCGAATATCTCGCTTTCGTCGTCCAGCAGGAACGGGGACGAATAGTGCGACGCAAGACTCGCGGACCGGTTGTCCATCGAAATGGTTGCTATGGTGCTGGCTGGCGTTGCCACTGCCGTGCTTGGCATTGCGGGTGGGTCTTCCAACCGCTGGCGCGTGTCAGTCGTGTCGGTCGTGGTGCCTGCTTGCACTTGCGCTTCCTCGCTTTCTCTTTCCTTCGCTTGCTCCGCCTGCTTAGCAACCGATAGTGAATAGGTACGCTCGTGTATCACTTTGCGCTGAAGAGACAGCACCTGTTTCTCCAGCTCTTTACATCGTGTTGTGGAGTCGTACAACTGGTCGCAGAGATCGGAAAATTTCGACTGCCACTCGTTGACCTGCTCCTGCAAATACATGTGTTCGCAACAGGCAGTCGCAGGGCGTGTGCATGAGAGTGTTTGAGACGGAGACGCTTTCGTCCCGGCATCGTCTTCCGTCTCGTCCGGTTCCCTCGTGGTATTCATCTTTCTCAGTAATGCAATCTGGGATGTCGGATGCGGTTGTTCGCGCGCAAGACGCACGTGCGCCGGCGGCTTGCGCCGTATCTGGTTCAACAGTTCCGGCCGACCGTATAGAAACGCTGGGTGCTGAAATTCCCAGCCCCCTTTCATCAAGCGTATGCCCTTCTCCTGGTCCAGTGGCGTGCAATCACGCCCACCGGCTCTGCAGGCAACAGTGCTTATCGGAAGATTGCGTATTTTGTGAAAGTCGTACTTGTTCAGTTGTCGCACGAAGGAAGCAAAGTTGCCGTGGCGGAAATGCTGCGGCAGCACGTGTTTCGTAAACTCGATGGCGTCGTGGATGATGAAGGAGGTGTAAGCGGGTGCGGACCAAGAAACAATGTCATTACTGGAGGGATCCTGCAACAACCTGCCGACACCCGCCCATGCACACACCCTTTAGCACCACACAACACTTCTATCGCTGGCTACCTGTAGAGCTTGGCTACGAATACAGGCACGTCGGCGACAAGGAGCGGGTTCATAGCGTGCAGGCCCTGCGTCGGTGCGCAGGTGGCGGGGGTAGAGTTCAGTGTGCAGATAAAATCTGACCAAGCAACTACAGCAATGCCACAACAACAACCAGTGTTCTGTCAACAACCGCTTTGTCTGCACACACACCGCCCGCGTCAGTTGGATCCACACAAAGACGCACACATACAACAGTTGTCGGTAGGAATGATACACGGCAGGTTCTGTATGTCGCCGCCACCACCTCCTCCACCACGTTGAAGCCGGTGTGGATGTGCAAGCAATGCTGGGATGCTTTGGATTCAGCGTTTGTTTTGGTGCACGGACAATCTTTTCATTAGCCACACCGCCACGCAACACGTCACCCTCGGTGACATCACTCTCGTCCACAACAGCCCTCAAACAGGCTCGCAAAAGTGGCACGTGCAGCAACACTGCCATACTCTCCTGCCGCCGGCTGGCTGCGCCTGCATCCGTTCCAGCGTCGTTTCCATCGACCACGCGGTCAAAATGATCTGTTATTTTACAAAGAGGGTCACTGTACATGCAATGGTATGGTAATAAAGCGTAGTTGCGTCGGGCTGGGTCGGGGCGGCTGTCGCTCCGCTGTCCGTCTTTGCTTCTCGCGAGGCGCCACAAAAAGCAACCGTGCTCTCATCCATGCTTTGTGTGTGGCTTGATAAATAGCGGGTATACTACCGGGCCTGTGTTAGGACACCGCGTGTTGCTTATGCAGCAGTTTGGCAGGCAGTGCATAGTGCAGTGTAGTGTGAGTGACACCGCCGTCGTCCTTCACAAGCCCCTTTCCCATATCGATCAGCGCGGGGATGGCCAGCCGGCCAGTAAACTGCCCTACCATCCGAATAGCATCTTCCAGTCGTACCAACGGACACAGCTGAGTGTCCTGTGCAGTAGGGATGGTGCGGCGGTGAGGAGGAGGCGATTGCGCCAGCTGCCACAGCGCTGCCATCGTCTGTATCGACAACAGAAATCGCGGCTGCTCTGTGATTGTGGCCTTACGCGTTCCGTTCACACGTATGCCCAGCAACAACTCCAGCTGCCACGTCGTGACAAACACACCATCTGCGCACAAGAGACCGTGGAGCGGCAGAAAACTGTCGTATCCAATCTTCTCGGCCATTGACGTTGCACCTCGATCTCGTGTCCACGCCTGGTGATGAGCAACAGCACTGTCTGTGGATGCTGTGGTGCTCTGCCGCTCCCACCACCACCATGGTCCGTTGCGCTCCCCGCCCAGTCGCTTGTCGCCTTCGCGCCATAACTCACGTGGACATCGACCCTTGTCGTCGCGCGCTTCAGTGTCCGCTCCCGCGTGCACAAGCAAACGACACACTTCTCCATAGCCATTTTCTGCAGCCTCGTGGAGCGGCGTGGTCCCGTTTCCCGTAAACTCGTTCATCTTTGCTTCCGCGGTCAACAGCAGCTCACAACATCGAAAGTAGCCACGCTTTGCCGCCATGTGGAGCGCTGTATATCCAGCTTTGTCCCGGATGTTCACGGCCGTTGAAAGCTGTGCTTTGTCGTTGTGCGCTGACAGCAGGAGTCGCTCGAGCAGAAGATCATCTCCGCGTTCGATTGCACGGTGCAGTAGTGTGCGTCCCATCGCATCACGCTGGCGCAGTTGCAGCATCGTCGGCAAAGGCGGACGCTCATCCGCTTTCTCCTGCACCTCCTCATTCTCACTCGTCATTCCCTCCTTCTCCGTCTTCGCCCGAGGATCTGCCGCTTCCAACTGCTTTTTTGATCGGCTAACCTTTTGCTTTGTGTGATGGGGCGACCGCGGTTGCGGTTCTGGTGTGTTGTTCGCTGTCACTTCATTGCATTCGGCTATGTCCGTTGCTTTTACATTGTCCTGCTTAGCTATCGGTCGATTGCGCTTGCGTGCTGTGGTGCGTTGCTGCTTCTGCATGCGCTCTGACGACGCAATGAGTTGGTTGAACTTTCGCTCCTCTCGTGTCATCGTGGTGGGAAGTGGAAACGACAAAGCACACGACTCGGAGTTCGTCGCATCGCTCAACGCAGCAGGAGAGGTGGAGAACTTGCGTGGCCGAGATGTCCGCTGTCGTGTGGACAAAGTGGTCTCTGTTTTTGTCACGAGCGCTGGTTTGCTCACACCTCTGTCCTTCTTCGTCACTTTCTCAGTGCCGTTTTCGCACTTCTCCTCGTTATCGGTGTCCTCTTCGACCCTTCGTTTTTTGCGTCGGTGCGCCCCTACAGATGAATAAAGCGGTTCTGTCGTGCTGTTTGGCAAGGATGCAAAGGACGGCTGCGTGGCTGCCATCGCGCGCTCCATAACTTGGCATAGTTGTGAGTCTAAACACACGTCCTTCGGTGTCTTTCCATGCGTGTTGACGGCTAGCGGATTCGCTCCTGCAGCCAACAGCTTCTCCACCACAATCCAGTGCCCGTTTGCACACGCATCATGCAATGGCGTGTCTTCTTCATACCCACCCACGTTGATCGCTGCACCACGTGCTATCAGCGCAACCACCGTTTCATGGTGTCCAGCCAGTGCCGCTTCGTGCAACGGCATCCATCCAGCATGGTCACGCGCATTAACATCGGCACCATTGTCCAGCAAGTGAACCACTTCTGATACGCGATTGCTTGCTGCCGCATAATGAAGCAATGTGCGTCCTGCAGCATCCCGCACTGCAGCCAAACGCTTGAGTCGAACATGACGTTGCAAGAGATGCACGATGGGCTCCGAGTAGGTGTCCGCGAACACACATTCTCCGTCAGTGTCAATGCAATCGACTGCCGCACCTGCTGCCAAGAGTACGGCAACGTTCTCCAGATGGCCGTGGCGTGCGGCTAGCTGGATCAGTGGCTCGCCATGCATGCCAGAAGGCATATTCACACATGCACCGTGCCGGACCAGTCGTTGGATGCATTCGGGGGTTGCGTAAACACATGCGTGATGCAATGCCGTCCATTTCTGTCGCACATGGCCATCATGGCGCTCACATGCGTTAGGATCTGCGCCTATATCCAGTTGTTGCTGCACGCCATGCAGATTGTTCGTCAAAATGCACTGCAATAACGCGGTGTTAATCTCCTCGTTGTTTGTCGGCACCAGCGTTGTGAGAGATGAACGCGTGTGCTCGGATGCGCTAGGTGACAGAGTTTCTGGCAAAGGCGAGACCATGTGTGAATGGGATGCGACACCGAATGTCTCCAATCTCTCGTGCTCCTCCTCTCCCTCGCTTTTTGTGTGATTTGTTTCGGCACTACTGTCATCATTTCGCCACAGAAGTCCGCGCTTGTTTTCATGCTCACTGACCGACAGCTCGTCGGAATAGACGGTGCTCAGGGACGACGTGTCAGACCTGTCGGACAACTGTGCAGAGCGTGTTTCTTGCGCGATGTTGTGGTGTGGCACGGCCGTGTCAGACACGCGTAGCACCATTTCCAGGGACGTTCTCTCTACAGACATTTCTGATCCACTAGACCTGCGTGGAAAGAGGCGTGAGCATGCTCGTCATGCCAGACCACGCCTACACTGTCGATGGCACGAGTGGGTGCTTGGAAAAGTCCATTGGTGCATGGCTATCGTTCTTCGCCAGCGGTTCCATCTCTAAACACCCCCATCACCGGAGATGAAATAAGACCGAGACGAGAGGGAGGGAGGGAGATAGTACATAAGCAGACGTCGAGCGCGTGTGAACACAGCAGGGATCGGAAATGCGTGTGCGTTCTAGTCACCACGCAGTGCTGCTATCTTTGCAGGATGCTCCGAGACGGATACGTGTATGAATGCGCCTTCTTCTTGCTGTATACGGGCGTGGATGCGAGCGTCTGCTTCTGCCTCTCTCTCTCTCTCACGAATCCACGGAAGGTGCGCTTTCCCGACTAGATGGTGGCTGGCTGGCAAAGTGGTGATTTGTGTGCGTCGACACGGCGACTATCAGTTCGGCGGTGAGACGTGGAAGCACATACATAGACGCAGCGGCGAAGGAAACGCCTGTTCGCTCACGCAGGCGTGGAGAGCAACGAAAAGGCAGTCCACACAGAGCGAACAGCAGCAGCGGAAGTGGAGCAAATGGTCGCATCCAGCGCCTTGCAGATGTGAGCTTGTGCCGAATGAAGCACAGTTTCAGAGTGAAGCGATAGTGGCGAACAAGGCGCTTATTCGGTGGTAGTGGTAGTAGTGATAGTAGCAGTGGTAGTAGCAGCAACAACAATTGGCTGACTGGGGTGGTGTCCTTTCTTTCTAGTGCAAGCCATGTATATGTGTATGTGCGCCATGAAGAAACAATAGCAACAAACCATCGCCACCTCATCCTTTCGACAATAAGATGTATTTCTAGTATGCCTACTAGCAGTCTCCAATACGTCTACACAGGTGTCGCAGATAAGCATAATCGTATCTCACACGCACGCTCCACGCACGCTTCACGCACGCTCCACACTACCGACCAACCGGCCAACAGCACATCAGCGCGATCTGGGAAGGTCGCTGCGTCGTTTTTCATGATGGTTTGGGTGGTGGGTTCCGTGGTGTGTTCCGTGGTGTAGCGGGTGCATGGGGCCAGTGTGAAATGTAAGAATAGGCACAGACTCAGCTCGTGTGCGCTGGGAAAACTGCTGCTGTTTCATGCCAACGAGCCCGATCAGGCCTGTGCCAGTGAACCCGGCATGGCCACCGTTTGAGAGCGTGTGCGCCGACACACTGCGTCGGTAAGCAGCTGGGGCCGG
This sequence comes from Cochlonema odontosperma, assembly GCA_004114315.1. NCBI lineage: Eukaryota > Fungi > Zoopagomycota > Zoopagomycetes > Zoopagales > Cochlonemataceae > Cochlonema > Cochlonema odontosperma. The sequence goes on along the minus strand of QZWT01000186.1, from coordinate 11,670 downwards.
CATAAGACCGGAACGCTGAGGGGTGCTTTGATGGGAGTTCGACAACGCATTGGCCGACGATACAGGTCGTAGCCGGGTATGCGGCTGCGATCGGAGCTGATGGTGCGACGGCGATGTAAATGTCGTGACACGCAATGCCAGCGGCACGTCTTCATCATCATTGCTGTCGCGCGTGCCTCTCGGATACGTGGTGTACTCCTCCGTGGACTGCTGAACCGGCCGCCGACGCAGGCCACCGCTGCCACTGCTGCCAAGCTTCACTTCCACGATCGGCTGCGTGTCCTCATCGCCGTCGGGCATCACGTAGCCTCGCGGGACGATGACGCCTGTGGCAGAATGTGGAGAGCAGGAAGCGCTGCGTCCATAGGGACTATCTTCATAGCCAGACTCGGTGTGATCCAGCTGAACCTGGACAACAGGAACCGATTCTGGATGTGCGATTGCTCTCCGTGCCATAGTGGATAGCGTGTGTGTGTATGGATCAAGCTCGTGCTCGTTCATGGACGTGAGTAGAGGCGGCAGAGCAACAGCGTGTTCGGTATGCACGGTGGATATGGGGCCAGTGATAGAGTTCCCACGGGGACGTCGCATGGAGGGGTGCGAAGGAGAAGGCGTGGGCAGGGTGATGATGGCACTTGTACGCGAGCGCCGCTGCACCTGCTGGTGTTCGTGCTGTTCAAGTAGTGTTGGTTGATGGATGGAACGTCTATGACTGCCGGACAAGCCGGAGTGCGAAGCGACGCTCAATCGATGATGGTGTTGTTGTTGTTGTTGTTGTTGGTAGTGGTGGTGGTGGTGTGGATCGGAAGGAGGAGGGGGTGCTTCGTTACGTGCTCCCATCATGTGCAGTTGTGTCAGAGGGGTGGATCCTGGTGCGCTGACATGACCGTACTGTAGCATCACTTGTTGGGTCTGTTTTCGGTGTCGCTCACGCATACGAGAAAGCGTCTTTTCATTGTCCAACTCGGCAGCGGTTTTTGTCCGACTGGCACGACGCGACTGTGACGCAGTGGAGGTGGGAAGAGCAATAGGAGCAGCAGCATGGGTAGTAGGAGCAGTAGGAGCAGCAGTATGGGTAGTAGGAGCAACAGAAGATGCGCGTAGTTGGCTGGTGACGGGAGGAGGAGGCATGGACGAGCTGCTTACAGAGCCATTACTGCTCTGACTTCGTGACTCTGTGCCGATACGATGGCCCGACCATGAGACGGGAGACGCATTTTTACCCGAAGTGAGATCAGCATCTGGGTCCGACTCAGAGTCGCTGAGGTGCTGGTGCTGGTGCTGGGCAGTGGATAGGGGACGAGGAGGCGCGGGGTTGGAAGCAGATCTGATCTCGTCCCGGCGAGCACCATGACTGGTGGCAATAGACAGAGCACGATCTTTTTGTGCTCTTTGGTTGTTTTTAGGGCCAGCAGTGTGGGTGTTGCTGGCGGGGGTGGGGAGGGAAGAGGCGAATTCTCCGGATAGTTGTATGATCGCGGTTTCCTCTAGGGTGAAGTCTACGCCACCCCGCTGGTTTAGCCGACATCCAAAGGTGGAGACGTACCCATGTGGGTGTGGATGTGGTTGGTGGAGGAGGGAGAGGGAGAGGAGAAGGTGGAGGATGGGGATGGGGACGGGGATGGGAGGTGGCGTGGGACAGTAGCCTCATACCCACGACCGCTGGCTGAGGAAGAAGCGGAGGAGGAAACCGACTGTTTCTTGGATTTGTCTGACATGGGCAAACAGACGATAGCGGGCATTTCAGCAACCTCCGCCATAACGAAGAAGGCAGCGGTGGAAGGGACAGGCAATAATAATCGTGGGCAGGCGCAGTGACCGGAACTGCGACGACCAAATCGACGCATTGGTCATAATTACTGACTCAATGACTGACTCGATAAATGGCTCTGATCACGAATAAAAGGAGTTGGAGCTGGAGGAGCTGGAACAGGAGGAGCTAGAACAGAAGGAGTGTAGAGAAACACGCATCTATCGTTGTTGTTGTTGCTATTGTTGTTCGTATACACTTTCTCGCATTGTATCCCACCCGTTCCATCCCATCTTATCCCAACCCATCCCGTCCCGTGCCTTAGACGGTCTTGGTGATTGGCTTCTTGTCAGCCACGGCTTTTACCGCAACAGGTGCGGCGGGGGTAGGTGCAACAGCCTTTGCTGGTGCCTTTGCCGGTGACGTCTTTGTCGGCGGTGCCTTTGTCGCTTTGACTGCTGCTGTTGTTACTGCTGCTGCAATTGCGGGTGTAGATGAAGGGGCGGCGGTCTTTGATGCAGATGCTTTTTTCTGCTGTTCTTCCATAAACTTCATGAACGCAGCCTCTTCTTCTGGGCTGCTGAAGTCGTCATCCGACAACTCTGGAAGACTCGCGTCATCGGCAGCGGGTGCGGCAGATGCGGGTGTAGCGGGTGCGGGTGCAGGCGCAGCAGATGGCGGTGGTGCAGCGACAGGCGCAGGCGCAGGCGCAGAGGCAGGGGTCTTTGCAGGCGGGGTGGACAGGGCAGCAGGCTTGCCTGGAAGGATGGGATTGGCAGCACTCAAGTGGCCGCTGATCAACAGAAGGGCGAACAGGAAAGAGGAGGAAATGGAGGCGTGCATGTTGTAGCGTGGCGTGGCGTGGCGTGGCGGTGGGCGTTAGGCGGCGGCGGTGGTGGCAGCGGTAAGACGGCAAACAATCACACGCCACATGCTCGTTTAAATAGGCGCGGCTCATGTCGCACCTCTCCATCCCGCCACATGGCCACAAACACAACACCGCATGGCCATCCGCATATCCACGTGGCATCCACACACCCTGTTCCTTCGTTTCACGCCACCCCTTGCTTCGCCACCGCTCACTCCACACACACAATCCCATGCCAGATCACATAGGCAAACAGCGCCGTCACCCCGCCCGTGGTGGCAAGTACCGCTCGTCGGCGTAGCTCCTGTTCTTCCATACTCCGTGGCTTTGTTGCAGGTGCTGTCGTGACACTGTCCTGTGCTGCTCCCCTCATGCCACGCACTTTCGGCCACATTGTTGGTGCATTGGGAAACGTTGTGGAAGTAGGCGTGTGATGGCTGAGGCGAGTGTGCATATGCTGCACGAAGTGGACCAGGCGGGGGTATCGCTCACGCAGTGCATCCCCCAGAGGTGTGCGGGGAAACACTGCTTGCAGCATCCATGCCAAATATCCATAAGCCCATGCATCTACACTCGTGGGTCTGCACACACCGTCAGACATTCTACTGCTCATTGTCACACCACAGCCCACCTGTCGCCCATCAAAAACGGGCGGGTCTCCAGTCGGGTGTGAAGCACGTCAAATGTCCTCCATGCCTCTCGGTACACCTAGCCCCATCCTCATAAGCCTTCTGCACCACAGACACAGACACGGACACACCTGTGGCACGAGTCCCACGCCACAGGCCGTAGGATGATCAGCGATATCTTGTCCCAGCTCTGCTGCACGCCACTTCCATTCTGCGTCGGTGTCGTGATGCGTCTTGGTGCTCAGTGTCACATCCTCCGCTCGATTCAGCAGCTTTGCCTGCAGGAAATGGCGCACCACGAATGGCACAAGACGCCCCAACAATGGCCGTGTGATTTGCGTATAGTTTTCCTTTTCTAAAAATGTTTGGAACAGCTACACCATACACCTGTAAGCACTGTGTTCGTTTGTCCACAAGTATGCACGCATGCATACATACGCGCATACACATACGCATACACACACACACGCACACATACATAGGCTGGATGGAAGGTGGAGCGAATCAGTGTAACAAGTGCAAGCGCGTCGGCAAGCTCTTTCTTCGACAGTCCCTCGTTCACGCTCTTGCACTGCCAACCATGATCACCACCCGCGTCACACTCTGCATACATACATACTGCTCCATCGCTTCAAACGCGCGGGTTGGTCCGTCGTAGCGCTGCAGCCCCACCTGCACAATCGGTAGCTCGCCTATACAGGTCAGTGGCACCTTCCACACCCCTTCCTGGTCTACCCGTGTGGGACAAGTAGGGATTGTCGACTGACTGTCGTGCCCATGTCACGCCCGCCAGCGTGAGATACGTCTGCACCCCGGTGTCAGCCCCTTGCAGCCACCCCGCGGTCTACGCACATGCAGTGCCGCGCAACACGGATCGAGCGACGTGAGGTCCCAATGGCCGCTCCAATCGTACACTTCAAACAACATCCAAACTGCTACGGTGGAGTGTGTTGTGTTTTTAGCAGTCACCCCCAAGAAGCTGAACTGTATTTCAGCACACCAGCGTCCACATTTGCTGTCTCCACGCTTGCGCTGGGTCTGGATCTACGACGCACTCTTAGTATGAAATCAGTGTTGTACGGGAGCAATTGATCCTATTGCACATGCGCGATATTCCGCTGCGATACTTCGTAACCGGCTGGCAACCATTGCACGCTGCTGTGCCACTCCATCACGCTCTGGTGTGCCAAAAAAGCACCATAAGCATGATTGTGTGGTGGTGCGGACACTTTGGATGACACTGTGGCGGCTGTGTGGGTGGTGAAGTGATCCCTGCTCAGCATCCGTATCATGCTGGTCTCTGCTGGTAACCTCTGTCGACAACGTGTCCTTCTCACACGCGATACTGCAGAGCTGCTGCTTCCATCCGCCGCTGCGCGTAGACGCGTCGCTTGTTGCTTTTCCCTGCAGCGCACTTCTGTCGCTGCCACTACCGTCATAGCAACAGCACAGGGGGTGTGTATGCGTAGCCGTGCCGGACACAACCGTACCGCCACCTCTGCACATAGTGGTACGCGGTCTCTCTCTCTCTCATGCAGTGTACAGACACACACACAAGCATGGATAGAGGTGGGCAAATAGCACCATTCTATTCTGTGTACGTGCACAAGCGCACAGTGACCAGTTAGTGCTACTGCAATGCATGCACCACACCACATCATACTACATTACAATACACTACACCACGTCTGCATGAAGGTGCAAGCGTGTGGCACACTGCTCACATCCTGCTTGTCCTTGGGCAGCAGTGCCATGAACGCCGCACACTCCCTCAGCACCGGTGTCTTCCTCGCCTGCGCCACCCACCCGCCAATCACATCCACATAGCTGGGCCGCAGGATCATCGTGCTGGTGATCGTCGACATCTGCAGCCTCCTTGGTCGGAACATCCGCATGGGGTGCACGATGCGCTGATGCGACGCCAACACCCGTGGCACCAGGAGCCGCGTGACGAAGTCATCGGCACTGCTGTACGTGTCAAAGGGCACATCCGGATACTCTCTCTTGAACTGGGCCAACATATTCCCAGAAGGATTCAAGAGCTCCTTCCAGTCATTGCCGTGTTCACGGTGTATGCACTCCACCAGCACCACCGCGTCTGGTATCGTGACGTTCTCCATGCTGTGCATCATCACGATCGCATGCAAAAAGCCATAAACATCAAAACGCATGACAGCAAACACTGCCATCGACAGACGGAAGTGGTGCGCAGGCGCGGTGTCGCTGTCTGCACGGAGTGCTTCTCTGCTAATCCTGGATCTGTAGCCACTCTTAGACCTCTTTCTGGCCGCGTCAAATGCGTCGTAAGAAGGAACGATGTTCAGCAGGGACAGTTCCCACGACATCGCTCCTTGCCTTACCAAGAGTTTAATCAGTTGCCACATGAAACGACCGTAAGTGCCTGAATCATGAAACATGCTAGCGCCCAGTCGCACCATGTTGTCGGGCGAGGGGGGAGGAAAGGTATTGTACTGCATAACGAACAGAAGACGCTGAATGTTGTGGTAGTCGTATGGATGATCGGAAGTGAAACGTGTGTACGAGTAGGTGGGATGGAAGAACCCTGCGTAGTCAGGTGTGTTGTCGACGACCCCATTGTGTGGTGGCAAAGGAGTGTTTCCATGCTCCTGTCTGTATGCGTCCTTATAGCTACGACAGTATATCATGGCCATATTACCCAGCACATCAAGCCACACATCTGGCGGCAGTTTCAGCCATCGCAGCACGGTGGTAGAGATGTCCATTTTCTTGGTGCGAGGGTCGTGGATTGGACTGCGAAGGTCCCCGTCGAAAGCGGGGTCGATGGAGCGACGCACGATGCGTTCAAGGCGGTCCATGGCTATCTTATTGCGGTGTATCCGATTTTCTCTAGACAGGTCGGCAACAATGGACGGGTGCCACACTTCCAGCCCGTCTTTGTCGGTGATGGGGGCGCCCTCCAGTGTTGCACCAGCAGGCAGTTCGCTCTGTATGAGCCCTGTGATGGCAGTGCTCACATAGGAGTCGTCTGCCGCACTCTGCAAGAGGTTGCATATCTCTGTCACTGTGGCATGCGACACACCGCTGCTTGGCGGGTGGCGGGGATGTGGTGACGGGGTGATGCCGTGTCTTGCTAGCAGCGGGGCGATGTTGTTGTTGTTGTTGTTGTTACTGTATATGCTGTGTGTGGCAGTGGCAACAATAGCCAACAGCAGCGGCGGCGCAAGCGCCAACAGCACACGCATGCAGCAGCAGCAGAAAAGAGAGGAGAAGCGAAACCAAAACAACAACAACAGCTCCGCACTCCGCCACCGCCTGCCCACACGCAGTTGTCCCCCACTCGAACACCGCCAATTGTCTGTTCCATGCTTGTGCTGTTCCATGCTTGTGCTGTTCCATGCTTGTGCTGTTCGATCGTGTCTCTGTTGCACTCACCGCCAGCAATAAGGGCAAGCACACATTGATTGCCCACTACCTGTGCACTAGCAACCGCTGTCTGTTCCTGCTGCAGTGGTGTTGTCGGTGCCCATCTCTGTTCTCACACAGGAGATATCCTCCGTGATCCCCATGCTACATCTTGGTACGGTGCTGTGCCTCATACCGCAACCATCCAAACACTCTGTGGGCAGTATGTAGCACCATCGATCCAGCGGAGACAAGGTGCAGAAGGGGAGCAACATCCCTGTAGAGTGTGAAAGAAACATGCACTTCTCTGTTCTGTATGTGTGTTGGATGCCAGGAGCAAGGGTGAATGGTGCAGTGGTCAGCGCCATGAATGCAACATGTGGGTGGAAAGGCGCGCACCCTCACTCGAGATAAGAAGCGTAATACTGCGCATGCATAACATTGCTTCGGAAAGAGAGAGAAAATACTGCAGCATAAAGAGTTACACACAAACAGTTATGCACAGGCAGAAAAAGTCAGAACGCAAATGCGAAGGCTTTATTCTGCGGGCGAGCATAGACAGACGCTTCGCACGTCTAAGAGAGGACGAAGCACTACTCCAGCCAGCCAACCAACCAGCCGTCCCACTATCCGCAGCCACTCAAAAAGCTTTGAGCATGTGGCCCACTATTTCCATGAACGATATATGCTTCGTTAACGACGTAACACGCATTGCATGCTGGATCCATATCCAGAGCACTTCCTTGTAGTTATCGAACTGATGCGATGTTTTGGTGATAGCAGTATGCGACTGCTTCAGCTTGGGTATCAGCAGCCGCGCAACGAGGTCGTCCAGGTCGTGGTACGTGATGGAAAGCGCGGCTGGAGGATATGATTTCGCATCAGAATCGTTTTCCTGGGAGCCGTTTACAAGTGTGCTCCAATGCGTCGATGCACTGTCTAAATGCCCCACAAGCGCGACAATGTCTGGCAGCGCAAAGTACTTCATATTCTGTACCAGTTTAATCACCAGCACGAGATGGCGGTGGTCTAGTTTCACACTCTCGAATAGGGCCGTGGATAGACGGAAGTGTGTGCGGACAATGTCGTCGTTCTTTATGTCCATTTGGATGGTTTTGCTCAACTCATACGCCTTAAAAGACGGAAACCGATTCAGCGGTGACTCCTCCCACGATTTGTCTTCTATACTCAGTAGGAAAGACATGAAGATGGCTAGGCTGTCGTCAGAGTGTGCGAGATGATCAGCATCGGTCTCTTGATGGTGGTGGGAGTGATGGTGATGGTGGTAGAGTAGTGCCATGCCCATTCGAATTTGATTGCTGGGCGATGGATACGGAAGCAGATTGTCGCTAACTGCCAACACGTAGTCACGGAGATCGGAAACATCCGCAGGATAGTCAGAAAGAAAGCGGCTGTACAAATAGGTGGGCTGGAATAGTTTCAGCCTGCTGGATCTGTAGGCAATCGACCTATTGTCATCAGAGGAGCTGTGTTCATTCGCGCTTTGGTGTTTCGAGTAAGAGTTGCGGTGCTGCGCTTGGACATAGGATACTATGCTTCTCCACACATGTGGCGGCAGTCTCAACCACGGAAGCACGGTAGCGAAGATGCTCATGTTCTTGTTATGTGCCCTGTAAATAAGACTCTTGAGGTCGCCTTTGAAACCGGGATTAATGGAGAGACGTGCGAGTCGCTTAAGGTTGTCAAGGAGGCAGCTGTTGTCGTGTGTCCAATCTATATTGGTCAGGTCGGCATAGACGAATGGACGCCATATTTCTAGCCCATCTATGTCCTTGATAATGGTGGCGCAATTCAGGATGGTGGCGGTGCCCAGCTCCTTCAGCAGTACCGCAAGAATGTTGTTGTTCATTATGAGGGTGTATGGCTGCTGCAGGATGTGAACCACCAAGCCAGTCGCTTCTCGAGATAGCGCCACACTGGGCAGCAGGAAAGAGACACGAGAAGCAGTGGGGGCGATCGTAGCAGCTGTGGTGGCGGTAGTTTTGGCAGCTTTGGTGTGCGGATGGGGCTGTTTGGTGTTTTGACCACCCGGGGATGCAGTGGCAGATAGAGCCACCAGCACCAGAATCGGTATAGTAATGAGGCGCATGACAGCAACGACAATGACAACGACAACGACCTGAACACAGGCGGGAAGATGGGGACAAAGACGGACTGTGGCGCAGTGGAATGACCAAGCATGATCGCGTGGTGCGATGTCACGTTCGCCCAACGTGAGAACGCCCTCGTGGAACACAGCCTATTCCTCTTCTCCTTGCATTGTCCCACCAAGCAACCAACGCCAACTGCCTTGTTGTTGACGCTAGTGGCAGTGCGTGCAATGGACAGACAGACGGATAGACAGACGGGTAGACGAATAAGTAGTACGCATATCAGCATTTTGCTCCATGTATGTAAGCATGCACTAGCCAGCTAATGTCGTCGCTGTACATCACACACACACGTGCACACCCATACACATCCCTTCCATCCAAAAGAGGATAAAGAAGTGTCCGGATAGTGTCTGGTGGGCAATTCCAATGGTCGTCATGTTCGTTTCTTTTGCAAATACTTCACACTCCTTCAAGCGGCAATTCAGTAGTGCTTTTCCGAGAGACTGTTTACATCACCATGCATGCGGATGATGGACAAATTAAACGGCGCTTCGTGCGTGGCGGTTCGGCCCTCGGTTGCTGCTTTGGAATGACAACAAAGCTCATGTGGCCAGGCTTCTTGCATTCTTCCAGCTACGTACAGTGAATGTATGCCATTTTGGCGCACCTACAATGTTCACAACACGAGTTGCTTTCGCCTCAATCGTGAACCATATTCCAAGCGCGTCTCGATAAGCGTTGCCCAATGGAAACACAGCGGGCGCACGTCGAATGACTCTGATTTGGGAAACGGATGGGATTCGGTTAACCATAACGATCCCAATTGCCCCCTTGCACCACTTGGCATCTTTATCTATCCAGTAGTGGTAGCAGCAGCAGCAGCAGCAGCAGCAGTGTCAGGGAGCATGCACACACATGCATTGGTTACCAGCTGTCAAATGCAGTGCCTTGTATCCAAATTCAGGGGTGTCCAATAGCTTATCAATGTTGCGCGAGAGATCAGAAAGCTGCACACACGACAATGAGTAGATGTTTGTACCACACTGCGTGACTACCTCTACCCTGTTGCTATTCAACTTCATGAGCGACGCGACCAGCGATGATTCTTTGCCGAACTATTTGAATTATGTTACGTTATAGTACATCACATAAACAAGCAAGGAGGCCTACCACAAGTTGTGCACTGCTCTATTTAGGTGGGTGGGTGTGTGAGTAGGTGTGAACAAGTAGCAGCAGCAGCAGCAGCCACTAACCGCGCATACACTTACTTCCACATCACTCAACAGCGGATCCACTGGCACTTGTTCAACAAGCAGATACGCATTGATGTTCATGTACATGTTCAGAGGCACTCTGCGGAGCACGTCTTTCTCGTACGCAGACGGATGGGCTCTGACATAAGCAGCAAGCGCCATGATGTCCACCATGCTTTGCAGGAAAGCGTAGCGTGAGCTGGCTGACTGTCCGCTGGGCAAGAGACGCAGCATGTCCATCTGTGAGTGATACTTCTGCACAAATGCCTTTGCATTCTTTGTGATCGTCTCGAGTGCCGCCCATACATCCTTTTCCTTCATCTGCTTGAGCAGTCCTTGTCTACAGAGGGGGGAGGGGGGAGGGGAGAGGGTGAACGGATGTGCATGCAGCGTGAACATACTGCATCTCTTCTGGAACACTTCTGGCCAATCTCTTTGACAGGTGCAGTGCGTAGAGTGTGCGCATGAATAGCGCGCATTGTCGAATAAACTGCTGGATGTCCTCCGCTTTCGATCCAAGCAGATCGTCGGTGCCCCAGGCAGGGGAGTGTGGTAAAAATGTCGTTGCATTATCATTATCATTAGCGTCACCGGGGGGTGACCATAGTGTGGGTAGTTTACGTAGGGCGGATGCCTCTCGTATCTTCACGGTGCTCATCATAGGATACGCTGACAAGGGTAGTTTGTTGGATGCTCGTGCAAAGTGTCCAACAGTAGTGTGTTCGCGTTTGACGGCGTGTTCTGCTTTAGCCTTGACGATGTAGATGAGTCTGACCAGTTTGGTCTTGACGCGCAGATAGCGAATAAGCTACAATGATCAATAGGGTGGTGGTGATGATGACAACAGTGACGACAAATGCAAAGCACGCGTGTACCTGTTCATCTTCACCGATATACTCGGGCTCATCCAGATTAGAATCGACGTTCCACCAGTGACTCTGTCCAGCCGGTGGAGGGGTAACGCGCGTAAACTGCCTGCTTGGGCCAGGCACGATGGAGAATACGTGTTTTGGAACGGCTATCATCAGGCCCATCACATCGGACGTCAGTTGGTGCTTGGTTACTATGTGGGTCAGTATGGTGTGCACACATGATGTGCCTACATTTGTCAACAGCGGTGCAGACCACATCCATGTTATGGTTCTGCAGTATACGCACGTACACGGCTGGTACTGAGCCATTGTGTAGTTTATATCCCAACAGGCGCTGGCTTGTTTCTTGGATGAGTGGCCATTGGATCGCTTCCTTGCCCAGCTAGAATGGATGGATGGATGAACGGGAGTGTGTGCACGGCATCAGTAGGTAACAACGCAGTGGTGTGTACCAGGTTGTTGATGGCATACTAGTGGGATGTGAGCAGGATGTAGACGGCCGCAAGCACCCACTAATGGACACCAGCTATTCAATCCGATCTGATGGTAGAGCGGACTGCATATGGCCTGTTGCATGCGGATGATATCTCTGGCCATGGTGCGGAGTGTCAGGGAGAACGACTGTGTGGGATGGGTTAATGCGCTGAGCCACTCGACCACCCGGTGCTTCCACTGGGACAAGGGGGCGTCTGTGGTCGCGTTGAGCAAAGACGCCACCTGCTTCAAACACACATAGACTTTGTTGACAGCCATCGTCGGTACACTCCGTACGACCCATGTGTTGCTCGTGCCTTTACTCT
>QZWT01000185.1:0-24230 GCA_004114315.1 Cochlonema odontosperma | reverse complement strand
CGGGGCCACCGCTGCTTCGCCTCTGCCACGTCCCACACCGCCAGCTGTATTCTCATGGCTGTGTGTATGTGTGTATGTGTGTGTAGAGTGGGCAAGACGTCGTTGATGAACCAGGTCGGTGCATACACACCCACGCGCACTCCCGTCTCACAGTCAATAGTATGTCAACAAGAAGTTCAGCAACCAGTACAAGGCAACCATTGGTGCTGACTTTTTGACTAAGGAGGTGGTCATAGACGATCGTTTGATCACCATGCAGGTAGGCACGCATACATGCACGCGCGTGACCAGACACACAAGCATACTCACTCCACTTCCCTTTCCACTTTCGCAAGATATGGGACACAGCTGGCCAGGAAAGATTCCAGTCACTTGGCGTGGCCTTCTACCGAGGTGCCGACTGTTGTATGCTGTGTTTCGATGTGAACAATGCGAAATCGTTCGAAACACTGGATGGCTGGCGTGACGAGTTTCTTGTGCAAGCCAGCCCGCGAGACCCAGAACACTTTCCGTTCGTTGTGCTTGGCAATAAGATCGACATGGAGGAATCGAAGCGAATGGTGGGTGGCACGGTGTGGCATGGTGTGGCGAGGGAGGAAGCGTGCAATCCAACGGGAATGCACCTCTTCCCCAAATGCTTACACAACGCATAGGTGTCACAAAAGCGGGCATTGGCGTGGTGCCAGAGCAAAGGGGGCATTCCGTACTTCGAAACGAGTGCGCGTGAAGCGTTTAACGTGGACGACGCGTTCCTTATGATTGCCAGAAATGCGCTGCAGCAAGAAGAGGAGATTGAAATGTACGCACGCTGTCTGTCAACGTTGCCGTCTCGCATCCAACCACTCATCCGCTGACACAGAAACTACCCGGAAACCGTGAAACTGGATTCTGGAGCAACGGAGCATGGCGGCTGCGGGTGCTGACCCATCCGCCTTCGTCCTTTCGTCTTCGCCTTCGCCTTCGCCTTCTCGAGGGATGCCCGGTGATCAGGTAGCTGCTGCTTGCTTGTACCACAAAACTTCAACACATTCAAGTTTATAAACTAACTTTCTTCTTTTCGATCCTATTACTACTGTTGTCTGGAGTGAGATGGGTGTCGTCGGCAAATGCGATTTGTCGCTGCAGCCACGCGGGTATGTGAGACGGGAGCGTGATGAGATCCAGATCAAACAGCTCCATAAACAGCTCGTTAATGAAACGTGCTTTCGTTCCGCTAAATGCACGATACTAGCGCGCACGATGAACACAAAGCCCATCCCCAACCAACAGTCACACACTACCTCTACAATGATCGATCGTAGATTCCAGTTCATCAGCTTTCGCAGACAACCGATGAGAATGCCGGTTTCGTGGATGCCAGAGCTAAGAACGATGGTGAGTGTCGGTCGCAGTGTTTTCAACAGCTAGCTACGTGCACATAATGCCGATGGGGTGGTATTGTTCGTCCAGGAGTGTTTGCAGCGCCTCCTTGATCAGTTCGTCGGTGCACGGCTGCCACGTATTCGTTTTCTTCCACCCATGGGTGGCGCCAAGATGAAACTACAGCACGCGTGTGAGCCGCGGTGAAAGGAGAGCAAAAGCAAGCAGGCAAGTACCAGCAAAGTGTCTGTTTGAGCAAATTGGGTAGCAGCAGCGCGCGAAAGCGTTTCAGGCGTTAACAGAAGGGCAGCACGAAGCTTCAGCGACTGGACAAAAGGGATATGGATGGTTTGCGGGGCGGCGAAGCGGAAGATGCCAGCACCAACTATGCCAAAGGCGTCAGGCGGGATCAGCAGGCGTGTGTTGTGTGTCATTTGCACACGCAGCAGCGGAGGCAGGAACGACGGCGCGTGACCTTCACCACAACGCGTCACACGCCCACCAGACGCGTCACGCGCGCCATTCGCTCCGCCATGCCTACCGCCTGCCCGCCCCACGACGCCCAAGAGCTGCTGGTGAAGCTGCTGCTGATCGGCGACTCAGGAGTGGGGAAGTCCAGCTTGCTGCTTCGTTTCACGGTGCGCGCCGTGTTGGTAGACGGACGGTTGGCTTACGCCATCGCCATTCTAGGAGGACTCCTTCTCTCCCTCCTTCATAGCGACCATTGGCATCGATTTCAAAGCACGCACACTGCTCATCGATGGCAGACGCATTCAGCTGCAGGTAGGCACTTGTTCGCGCATCGTTGCCACCGTCGGCACCGTTGACACTGTCGACACCCTCAACTGACGTAGTTCAGATATGGGACACGGCGGGCCAAGAGCGGTTTCGCACCATCACCACAGGTGGGTGGACCTGACAATGGGCCTGGCAGTGTGCTTGACGGATGCAGCATACTACCGAGGTGCTATGGGCGTGGTGATTGTGTTCGATGTCACCAACCGTGCTTCCTTCAACAGTACACGTGTTGCACCAGTCCATTGCCAACCACGCTCTAGATGTAGAGACGTGGTTTCGTAATGTTGAGGAACACAGCAGTGAGCGTGTGCACGTGCTGCTGGTGGCTAGCAAATGTGATTTGACAGAGCAACGCGTAAAACCCATTGTGCGACCACCCGCTGCTCAGCCAACCGCCTTTCCGCAGGTGGTCAGTGCGGAAGAGGGACACAAGATGGCCAGCCGGCTAGGACTGTCCTACTGGGAGACCAGTGCGAAGTCGCGGAATGGCGTGGAAAGGGTGTTTGAACATATGGCGAGGTAGGTGGGTGGATGAGCAACAGTACATTCGGTTGCCTATTCGATCACCACTCACAAGCGACAATGAAGAGGGATTAAAGAGCGGCTGGATAAGGAGGCCAAACACCGGTTATCCACAGCAACGGCGCATGGGATCAAGTTGACCAGACCTGCGCACACGGCATCCAGGCGCAGCACTTGTTGTGGCACCTAGTCACCCGCAGCCGCATCGGTCATTCCACACCCATTTCCTCCTAGCAGTCGCTGATCAGCAACCTACAGGCACACAGTGGAAACAAGAGCATACACGAAGTTCAGCCGGTTTCAGCGGAGAGTTCTCGCTGATCGCCGCAAACATATCATCAAACTTAGCAATGTCAATAGTGTGAAATAATAATGGGGGATGGAAGAGGAATGAACACGGCCACGCACCATTTTCTTGCGTTGATTCTTTTCCTTTTTTGCCCGTTCGTAATCACGGTCGGTCTTTTTTTTCATGGCGTCTGTCACGGCAGGCTGAGTGCTTTGTTTGATTTTGGCTAGACGGGACTGCAGGTTCTCTCGCTGCAACAGTAGTGTGAGCGAAGGGAAGTGGGAGGTGTGAGAAAGGAGGAAGAAGGAAAGAGGAAAGTGCAGACCACCAGCTACCTTCTTCGTCAAGACCTCCATCTTTTCGGCTAGCTCTGTACTGGACAGCACAGAGGTGACGGACTTCATTTCTGGAAACATACCATGTATGAGTCATACCAGGTGAGCGTCACACACCCGCAGCTGAAGCGTCTACCTTGCGCTCTCACACGCATCTCCTCCTTCAGCTGTGCGACTTCGGATGTCAACTGCTCTATCTTCGTGTCAAGGTCGGCACCTTGAGCCACAGGCGCCGCAGCCGTGTCCTTTGCGGTGTGAGATCGTAGCCAACCAACCCATCAACCACCCAACCACCCACCACTCACCACTCACCTGTTTGTTCAAGTAGACCCACGCCTTGCCATAACACTTCCCGTGGATCTTGTTCTTCTCCACAAGGGCAGCAAGAGCGCGTTGTGCCACAGGCTTGGTCACAGCCCCACGTAGATTGTTGGTGATGTCGACTGGCGCGTGAGCCGGCGGTGGCTATATGCGCGCCACGCTGTACCTGCACTGTACGGACGGTTCGTTTTCCGCAGATAGTCGAGGATCTTGTCTTCTGGCGAGGCGTGAGCGGCGATGCGGCCTGCGCGTACCAGCCATGGTGTGGAGCGGGGAGTGTCACGTGACTCTCTTCTGGATGTGACGGTGCTCGCTGTGCGTGGTCCCGTGACCTGCCAAACATCCGATGGACACGCTCGACGCCTACGTGAAGGGCGCGGGCGTCTGGTTTGTCGACAAGGTGGACGGCTGGGCGGCTGGCGTGTTGCAACAGCGCTCCGACAACGACGGTTCCACCACGCTCTTGTTCCAAACAGATGGTGGCCAGGTGCGCTGCCATCCCGCATCCCAATCCTGATCCCGATCCCGCTCACACGCCCGCCAGACACATACTATTGCCGTCCCCTCCAACACCGACGACCTTTCTTCCCTGCCCCTGCTTAGGAACCCTCCCCATCTTGAGTCCACAGACGATCTCACCAATCTCTCCTACTTGAACGAGCCCGCTGGTTCGTGTCGTCCCTGATCGCGTCCTCCACCAACGCCGCCAACACCACTTTCCCTAGTCCTGCAGAATCTGAAAACCCGATATGCTCAGCAATATGTGTACACCTACTCTGGTGCGTTTTGCCCCCTCTTCCCTCCCCTTCGTCTTCTCCTTCCTCACTCCCTTCATCGCCAACCTGCATATAGGCATTGTACTCATTGCCATGAATCCCTTTGCTCGCATCCCTCTCTATACCACCGAGCTTGTGCGTGCCTATTCGGGGAAACGACGTGGAGAGCTGGAGCCGCATCTGTTTGCTATTGGAGAAGAGGCGTATCGGGGCATGCTGCTGGAGCGTTCCAACCAGACGGTTGTGATATCCGGCGAAAGGTGTGTGGTGTGCCACCCTTTCTCCCCACTTGCTTACCCACGTCAACCAGCGGTGCAGGAAAGACTGTGAGTGCGAAGTATATTATGCGGTACTTTGCCATGGCTGGCGAAGTGTCTAAGCAGCAGAATGGTATTCATTTCTTCGCCCCCCTTCTCCTCACCAACCACTCCTTAGGTTCAGAGAGCTTCAGCGAAACAGAGGAAAAGATCATGGCCACAAATCCCATCTTGGAGTCCTTCGGGAATGCCAAAACCACCAGAAACGACAACAGTAGTCGTTTTGGCAAGTACATTGAAGTAGGTTGCATGCACGCCTCCCTCCTCACTCCGCAACTAGCTGCATTTTGGTCCAAACAACTCTATTACTGGCGCGAAAGTGCGCACTTATTTACTCGAGCGCTCCCGCCTCATTTTCCAACCTCCTACCGAGCGTAATTACCATATCTTCTACCAAGTACTCTTCGCTTAGTAGCACCTGCTCACCCCTCGCTTCCAGCTATGCGCGGGTGCGCCTCCGTCTGAACGAGAGGCGCTGAAGCTGAAAGACCACTCGCAGTTCAGTTTTCTGAACCAAGGGGGGCTGGGAAAGATCAACGGCGTGGACGACGTCGAGGAATTCAATCTCACGCAGAAGGCAATGTCCACTGTCGGCATGTCCGTGCAGCGTCAGTGGGAAATCTTCCGTATCCTAGCTGGCCTGCTCTACTTAGGAAACATCACGTTCACTGCCCAGGGCAAAGACGCCACCACCATCGCCGACACAGACGAGGGTCTGTCGGTAGCCGCAGAACTCTTGCAGATCGACAAGTCCAAGCTGGTCAAATGGATCGTTAACAAGCAGATCATTTTGCGAAACGAAAAGATTGTCTCTAAACTCAACGAGAAATCTGCCATTGCCGTGCGAGACGCTGCCGCTAAGTACATCTACTCTCATCTTTTCGACTGGTTCATCAAAATCATCAACGACCTGCTCTACATCCCACCTAATGCCAACGAAAAGGCCTTGTTTATCGGTGTCTTGGATATTTATGGATTTGAGCATTTTGACAAGAACTCTTTCGAACAGTTCTGCATCAATTATGCCAACGAAAAGCTGCAACAACAGGTGCTCGCTCCCTCTCCCTCCAATGTCATCGTAGCAATTTGCTAACATTCTCAGTTCAACAGTCGTGTCTTCAAACTGGAGCAGGAGGAATATATCAAGGAGAAGATCAGCTGGTCGTTCATCGAATTCTCTGACAACCAAGGCTGTATCGACGTTATCGAGAACCGCTTGGGCATCCTCTCGTTGTTAGACGAGGTGGGTTGGCGGAGGGGGCGGAGCAACAAAGCGCACTCGTTACTCAACACTGGTGCTAGGAAAGTCGTCTACCCTCTGGCACCGACATGAACTTCCTGGAAAAGCTGCATAATAACTTTGGTGTTGCTAAATTCGAGAAGTTCTACAAGAAGCCCCGCTTCAGTCGCACCGCGTTTACCGTGTGCCACTACGCTTGCGATGTCACATACGACACAGAGAATTTTCTGGACAAGAACAAGGATAATGTGCCTGAGGAGCTGCTGAACGTGATCACGGAAAGCTCTTTCGAGTTCATGACTATGATGATCAGAGAGGCAGAAGAAGCGGTACCGCAGCACCGTGAGGCGCATGCTGACTTGCTCCATAGATCAAGCTAGAGGAAGAAGTGGCTGCAGCAGCGCCAGCGGCAATGGCAAAAGCCGAATCGACCACAGGTCGTTTGAGCATAGGCGCGCGTGGCGGTGGTCCGCAAGCAGGTCCCAAGAAAGCAACACTTGGGTCGAACTTTAAGGTAACATCAGCATTCGCGGCGTGGTAGCACTGCCTACACTACCACCAACCTTAGGTGTCGTTGCTGGAGCTGATGGCGACAATCAATGCGACCGAAGTGCACTACATCCGCTGCATCAAACCAAACCAGCCGAAAGAAGCATGGCTGTTCGAATCGCCTATGGTGCTCAGCCAGCTGCGCGCGTGTGGTGTGCTCGAAACCATCAAAATCTCCTCCAAGGGCTACCCAACGAAGCGCACTGTAACCGAATTCGTGGACCGGTACTGCTTCCTCTCGCTCGCCACATCAATGCTCACGAATAAGCTACAAACTGCTAACGCCATCTAACCATTGGCGAGATAAGCAAAGCGACTTGTGTCCGAAAATCCTTGAGTGCGTGGGGCTTGGTCCGGATGCACACCAGGTCGGCCTAACTAAAATCTTCTTCCGAGCCGGCAAGGTAATTCCCATCGAGCGGCATTATCTTTTGCTGTCTGCATGGTATTTTGTGCCTCACATGTCTTCATTAGCTGGCAAGACTAGAGCAGATGCGCACCGACAAACTAAAACAATCGGTGATCATGATCCAAAAGCACTTGTGGGGCAATGTGGTGCGAAAACGCTACCTGAAGACAAAGAAGGTGACGATCAACATACAACGACTCTACAGTGCAAAACTGGCACTACGCAAGTTACGCCTGGAGCGACAAACGGCATGTGCCACACGCATCCAGGCGTCTTGGCGCATGCACAAATGCCGCAAAACATACGCTGCGGAGAGAAAGAAGGTGATCAAGTGCCAAGCAAGTACGTCCTCCGCCATCCAACACCACATGCTCACTCATGTCGTCGCCTAGTGGTTCGAGGGTACCGAGCACGAAAGACCACACGCACGAAACGCAGAGATGACGCGGCGTTAAACGTTCAGCGTGTGGTGCGTGGATGGTAAGAGTGGCAGTTGCTTAGCATGCGATGTGTAACCACTGCTTTCGCATACAGGCTTGTGCGCAAACAGTACAAGAAAACGCGGTCAAGCGTGATTCTGCTGCAAGCGTGTGTGCGGCGCCGTTTGGCCAGAAAAGAGTTCAAGAAACTAAAAGCTGAAGCTAAATCTATGACCAATCTCAAATACCACCTGGAGAACAAGGTGGTTGAGCTGACGCAGCAGCTGCGTCACCAACAGTCCAAAAACGCGGAGGCAAAGTGGGTACCCCAGGTACGTGGCATGCTGACGAGCACGTTAGCGAAAGTATCCAGACGCTGGAAAACCGGCTGAAACAATGGAAAGAGAAGTGCAAGAAGCTCGAGTCGCGCAATCACGAATTGGCCGATAAAATGCTTAGCACTTCTAAAGAACAACAAGATGCTCTTAACTTTCTTGTCAGCGAGAAGAATACCCTCGCTGAACGCTGCAAGCAGCTTACCGAGAAGATCAGTGCGCTTGACATGGAGCATCAGAAGTTGCTGCTAGAACTGTCGCGCAAAAACGATGAGTTGATCAAGCTCCGTCAGGAAGGAGGACCGCAGCTGGGCAAGATGAAGTCAGAGAATAGCTCCTCCACTCAGCTGTCACCGGCCATGCGACGTGCTAGTCCCTACATCTCACCTCAGCTACTCGCGGTGACACCGCCTCGCGAAGAGCACCTGGTGAATGGCCAGACAAACGGATCGACAGACGAGAGCGCGGGCATGGAGTCAGAAGTGATGCTTATGGCCAAACCTCGCTCTCAGCATCGTCTGAGCTCTTCCAACATTCAGCACGTCACCGTCCCGATTGATCCGATCCAGAAGCGTGCCACCCTCAGTGCAGCCACGATGTCCCCTGCACGAGCCAGGAACCTGGAAGGAAAGTCTAAAACGTCGCGTATCTCGTACATCATGAAGAACTCCTCGGAACTGGACAAGGAGGTAAGCAGTCGGCCTGCCCATCCCTACAGTCCATCTGACAAAATGCATGCACAGAAATTCGTTGCGCTTTTGTGTAGTCCAGGCCTAGAAGGGGAAATTGTAAATGGTTTGATCAAGAATTTGACTGGTAACGTCGTCCGTTGCAGTTCGACGATATGCTCACCCGTCGGCACACAGTACCAATGGCGGATTTAAAGAGCAGGTTCGCTGCAAAAGAGATTCTGTTTCCGTCTCACATGGTTGGACTGACGGTGGCAAACATGTGGTCTTACTCGCTCACCGAGCCGATCAAGCGAGTACTGTTTAATGTTCTGAAGACGATGCAGCTGCAAGTGAATGTAAGTGCGCGGTGACCGAGTTGCCATGTATCCTGACTTGTTTGTGTAGCAATTTGACGGCGACTATATTTTCGCCTTCTGGTTCTCCAATGTATTGGAGCTGCTGTCGATTCTAACCAATGTGGAAACGCAAATGCTGGGTCTGGAGCACGGCACTAATGACATCCGCCGCGTCGTTGGCGAGGTCAAGGGTGATCTGCGCATGCTGGCTGCACAGATTTACGACGGTTGGCTGAAGGTGCTTGTAAACCGAATCAATAAGCTGGTGATCCCGGGCGTGGTGGAGAGTCAGTCACTTCCTGGATTTGTGTGCAATCTCCAGACGAACAGCAGCTTCTTCAACCGCATTATGGGAAACGACACTTCTGACATCACCATTGATGCCATCCTCAATTTCTTGACCAAGCTCTGGAAGATTATGAATTTCTACTTCTTGGACACCGAGATCAGCCGCAACATTGTTCTGGAGCTGCTGGACAACATTGGCAAGACCTCTTTCAACCACATTTTGGTCACCAAGAATTTCTGCTCATGGAAACGCGGTAGGACGCGCGCTACAGGCTCGCACGTAGCGTCCACCTTACATGTGTCATCCTGTAGGCATGCAAATTCAGTACAACGTGACGCGGATCGAGGAGTGGTGCAAAACGCATAGCATCCAGCAGACCTCGACCAACTTGGAGCGTCTAATGCAGGGAGCAAAGTTGCTGCAGCTTCAGAAGAAGACAATCCAAGACGTGGACATCATGATGGAAGTGTGTTTCCTTCTGAACCCGGGCCAGATCAAAAAGATCTTGTCCATCTACGCCGTCTCTGATTACGAAAATCCAATCAGCTCCGACATTCTTCGCGAAGTCTCCAATCGCGACAACGGCACTGCTGACGAGAATCTGTTTTTGGAGGTGAAATCGCGGATGGAGAACTCGACATTTGCATTGGGCCGACCTGTAGTAACGGTGCGTTCTAGCATTACCCTCGCTTGTCTAACACAGCGCGTAGGTGGAGAACTATCTTCCAGACTGGCTGGAGCTGCCAAAGCTTCGCCACGTCGTAACCGTCAGTGTGTAACAGATCCTTGAAAGAATATTAGATTATCTGCCGTTCAAAATGAATTCTGTATCTGACACCCGCACTTGTAAATGTGTTGCTGGTTTGTGGGTGAGATAATACACTCATGGTTTTTATCCAGTCATACAGAAGCTGCTTCTACTGTGTGTTGAATGCCGAAATAATGTACTAGTGTGTTGTCTAACGGATGTTTTGTTGTCAGGACTGTCTGATGACTGCTACTGCTGTGCCGGTGTCCTGTGCCGCCCATTCGCTCGCCGTCGTGCCATTGCACGCGGAGCGCAGGGCTGTTGGCGCCAACAGGTGCTGTGGGCACACGTGTTGCCTGCAAACAGCCGATCTGGTCGTGCGCAGGTGCTGCAACAGTGGCAGTGGCAGTGGCAGTGGCAGCGGAGGGAGGTGTGTGTGTTGCCGATCACCGTGCTATTGGCACTGCATCGTCTCACCGGTGTGCCTGTCTGTCTACAAACAGCTCGGTGATGATGGTGACGGCCAGCAGGATCGGATATTGCGCAGATACAGCTGGACAAACCCCACTTCATTAACTAAAAGGTGTAGTACTCTTTCTGTTTCTTGGCTCTTGCAGCCTCTCGGAAATCCTGCACTTGCTCTTGCGCCATCTCGTAGTATCGCGCGTCACGATAGCCTCTCACATACTGCAGCGCTGTGTCCTCCAGCTGCTGCGGTGTGATCCCCAGATCAGCGAACGTCAACGCAGTAGGAGACACAACGTCATCGATGTGTTGCTAGTGAGATGAGAATGCGGTTAACTTCTTGCGCAGGCCCACGTACACGCATAACCTCATCGGGACAAAGCGTAGGCCAAGGCAGCAGCGAAGCTATCCTAGCAGCAAAACTGTGTGGTTTGGTCCGGTTAGAGTTCCACTCACTGGCACTTACAAGGCAATGGGCTTTGGCAGATTAAGCCGAATGGGACGTCGCAGGATAAGGTCTGCAACGATCTGTTCGATTTCCTTCATCATGTACTCCTTCGGGCTATATAAAGCGTGCAGTGAAGAGGTGAGGTGGATCAACAGAAACGGCGTGCCTGTAAAGTTCATACAGATTCCCCTCGACATTGTCCATCTGGAGCAGAGTGTCCAATGCTAAAGCGACATCCGACACCTAAGGCGGAGAAGTGAACAAGCGCTGGTGGCCACATCCATACACACACAGGCCGCACCCGCTGCCTCTCGTTGTCCACCAGAAAATGGAACTTAAACCCGGCTACGTGATGAGAAGATGTGCAGGTGCATTTGGTGGTGAGAGGTACCTGCGATGCGAGTGAG
Organism: Cochlonema odontosperma; assembly: GCA_004114315.1. NCBI lineage: Eukaryota > Fungi > Zoopagomycota > Zoopagomycetes > Zoopagales > Cochlonemataceae > Cochlonema > Cochlonema odontosperma. Next base: position 13,177 of record QZWT01000185.1, on the reverse strand, counting down.
AAACAGATCTTCGGCGCCGTACATTTTTCCAGGACGCACGATGACAGCAGATGGAAACGCCTCTTTCACCGCCTGTTCACCCGCGTATTTCGACTTCAGGAAATGGGACGGCGATGTGGGGGAAGCGTTTAAAGCAGAGACGTGCACTAGACGAGCACTGTTTTCCTCCGCACACACTTGCGCCACCGTGCGTGCGCCACCAACGTGCACATGGTCAAATGTGAAATTTCTTAGCATGTCAGACATGTGGTCGTTTGAGAGAGAGGGGGAGAGAGGAGGAGGGGTGTGTACTTTGTAGGGAAGTCTCTGCCGATGAGGTTGTACACGATATCAGAGTGACGCACGCATTCACGAATGGACTCGGTGTCACGCAGATCGAACCGCTTCACACATGTTAGAGATAGGTAGCGCGGGGTGAGCTACCAGCGGCACCACTTGACCGAGATCACCCATTAATTTCAGATGGCGCTTTTCATCTTCCTCGCCACGGAACGGAACAATGACTTGGGTGCCCTTCTTGGCTGAGCAGGAGGGTTAAAGTCGGCGTGGGCAGCCGCAACACGTACCCAGCCGATTGACCAGATATCTTCCCAGAAAACCAGTGCATCCAAACACGGTGGCAACATGCCCGCTGACCGAGGAACGACCTCCACCGCCTGCACCCACCATCACCTTCCCCGCTCGCTTTCGCACGGCAAGATCATGCAGCGCATGCTACAGCCACCAAATCAGCACGACAACACGCGCGCAACACGCGCAAACCCTGTTTTGGAACGGCTCTTTCTGGACGGTACACCACGTTGGCTTCACTTGTCGCAGCGATCGCGTGCCCACAAGCGACATCGTCGACAAATGGCGGTTGTGACTGTCTTATTTGCTACCTGTGACGGGTGTCGTGGTCGCCGCTGAAACAAAACGAAAACGAGAAGCGAAGCGAAGCGGCACAGCGCGCCTGTCGAATGCCGCTTTAGCGCCACACGCACGCCAGCCACGCAAAGACACAACCACGCCGTACGGTTGCCGCACGCTCGCCGCTCCACGGCCGCAGGCCACCGCAGCACCAGCAGCCGCAGCTTGGCGTGTGTGGGCACGTGGGCACGTCACATATCGCCGCCGCCACCGCCAACGCCGCCGCCTGCACTCCGCGATGGAAGACGCCGTTGCCGTCGCCACCGTCGCCGTCCCCGCCACGCCGCCCAGCCAGGCTACGTCTCTTGGGCTGGTCGAGAAGCTGGAGGAAATCACCACCGGCTACACCATCCACGTCAAAACATCCATCGCGCAAGTGTCCAAGCCTGCTGTTGTTGTGTCCAAGCGCATGAAGAGCAACGGCGAAACGGAGTTCTACGTCCACTACATAGGCTTCAACAAGCGACTTGACGGTAGTGTTGAGGCTGGTGGGCCCGTGTGTGCTCACTTCTCCAGAATGGATCCACACCTCCAGAGTCGACTTCTCGCACGGCCTCGAGCCGCCTGCTCGGCTCGGCAAGAACCGCGCCACCGCGGAAATGCAGACACCCGTGAAGGCAAAGAAGTCGTCCAAAATGGCTAAGTCAATGAGTTTGCTGTCAAAAGCCGTTACTGCCTCTGCCACCAAGGCCTACCACGCGCTTGACGACGACCGGAAAGACGCAGAAGTGCTCTCCGAGCGTTCGTCGCCTGTCCACACCACGCCTGGCACGCCCAACACCGAGTACGACATCGAGGAGGGTGACTCGGATCCAGAAACACCGTATATCCCGCACGCCATGTCCAAGGAACAGGAAATCGAGAAGCTGCGGTACAGCGGCTCGATGACACAGTCTGTGCAGGAAATATCGCGCATGAAGAACTTGAAACGCATCCGCATGGGTCGCTTCGAGGTGGATCCGTGGTACTTTTCACCCTACCCTCCTGACTTCTCCGACTGCGATGTGCTGTTTCTATGCGAATTCTGCCTGTCGCCTTACGGCTCGTCTGCTCAGCTGGATCGCCATGCCCTCAAGTGCAGACTGCAACACCCTCCCGGGAACGAGATCTATCGCCAGGGAAACATCAGTTTCTTCGAAATCGACGGTCGCAAACAGAAAACCTATTGCCGCAATCTCTGCCTACTCTCCAAACTCTTCTTGGACCACAAAACGCTTTATTACGACGTGGATCCGTTCCTCTTCTACGTCATGTGTGAGGTGGACGAGGTGGGTGCGCATGTGATTGGATACTTCAGCAAGGAAAAGGAATCGGCAGAAGGATTTAATGTCGCGTGTATTCTCACGCTGCCGCAGTACCAGCGCCGTGGCTACGGCCGGCTGCTGATCGGTTTCAGCTACCTGCTAAGCAGAAGAGAGGGAAAGCAGGGAAGCCCAGAAAGACCATTGTCTGATCTGGGATTGCTGAGCTACCTTGCCTATTGGACTGAAACGCTGGTGGCGCAGGTGATGTCGGACATGACGCGTTCATGGTCCATCGAGGAGCTGGCCCATAACACCGGCATCACCGTGCAGGACATCCAAAGCACCTTCAAATACATTGAAGGCATGAAATACCACAAAGGACAATATATCATTTGCCTAAGCGAAGCTGTCATCAACAAACATAATCAGGCGAAGAAGAAAGAGCGGCTGCAGCTGTCGGAGGAATGCTTGGACTGGGAAATCCCAAAGTTCACTGCTTCTCAGCTGCGGTTCTTCTAGTGATTCGCATCAACATGTAGGACGTGTGTGTGTGTGTATACAAATATCGTGTATCGTGTACTATCAATGATATACTAGAGTTTCTCCAGTAGTCTTGTCAGCGTGTCCATCGTTTCCTGGTCAGTCGCGGATGTCCTGTTCGTGCCACAGCTTAGCATCGGCACACACTGCATGCCATGCCACCTACCAGTCTGTGTTCAGCAGTACTTCCTCCACATTGCTGATATCATCGGAGCTCTGTGCCGAAAGGCGTAGGTAGAATTGCTCTGCTGCTTCGCGGCGCACCTGGCGAAATGCAACGCAGCATTGTCAGTGTTTTTCCTCAAACCCACTTCACTCACCATCGGAAAGGGATGACTCAGCAAGTGGAGCAACAGTGCCTGTGAGGTGGCGCGCGTGGATGCAATGTCCCATAGGCCACACACACTAGGAACGGATGAGACGAGCGAGCAAGAGATCGACGCATACATCCGCACACAGTAGCCAAGACGACCTGCATCGCGTGATCGCTTGACAGTGTTCTCTGCTGCGTTCAGAATGGCGCTGTTCGGAAGGATAAGGATGGTACGCGTGCCGTAATACAAAAAGTATCTTACCGCAAAAACGAAGAGTTCTCCACGCTACTATCGCAAATACCAGCATCCAGCAACAATGCAGATATTTGCAAGAGGGAAGTCATGACGCGCGCATTTTTGCTGTACTTGACGAAAAGCTGGCCAAGACAGTCCAGAAAATCGTCAAGTGAGAAAACGGTGGCGTCTACGCGTGTTGACAGACCGCGCATGTAGGCGACAAGCTCATCGCCACCGAACTTGGCCTGTCTCGGTGAGTCGTGGGGAGAGCACACACGGCGGAACCAACCAACGACTCAGTCGCGCTGCTGCAGCCGGTGACAAGTCCTACAAGAAGCTCTGCACGATACACTTTGAATTCAAGCAGTGGCATGAGATGATGGAACGCATCCTCCGGCAATTGCCAATTCACCTCGCTGTCCCCCGTGTATAAGTAAAAACAAGCCGTGCTCATGCGTGAGAGTGTCCAACCTTGAAATGAGCTGGACGAGTTGGCTTGTGTGGGGGAAGTGGGTGCGTTGCGACGCGAGACTTCCGTGCAACAGTTTAACCACCACACCACCAGACATAACACGCACTCGGTCGATGCGATCAGCACATCCCCGCAGCAAGCGAGCCATCAACTTGGTACGCACCTCACTCGCTAAGCAATCGGCCATCACATTGCGCTGCACAAGCAACGTGATGAACTGATCGATGGCTGAAATACTGGCCTCACGAATCCACGAGCCGATATCACCGCGTTGGTCGGTACTGAAGTCGATAAGACCAGCCAGAAGTGTGTTGATAACACCGTGGGCCTGCTCTGCCAGCAAATCGTCACTCAGGTGGTTGGTTACGTTGGCAAGCGCAGTAGTAGCGTTCCGTCGAAATTCAGCGTCGTTTCCATCGCTCTAACAGAGAGAGGATGGTTAGTGGGTGAGAGGGTGAGAGGGTGAGGGAGAGAATGAGAGAGAGAGAATGGATAGCGAGCAAACCTTGCTTTTCGATGCAGCACAGAGGGCAGCCACAATACGACGACCATGCTCGGCGATAATGGGCGGCGAAACCATGCCTATTACCACCGGCACACCTCGACAAGTACGTACTGCGCGCACATCCGCTAGCAGTGAAAGAAGATAGTCGATTTCCTTGGTATGCAATGAATAGGTGTTGCAAAATTCGGAAAAGGCAGTAGCAGCATGCGTGTGCAGAGACGCGTCTTGATGCATCATGGCTAACATGAGGCGGGCTAGCCAGCAGAGGCGAGTGTCGTCATCGATCTCCCATCGTGCTCGACTCATGCATTCCACAAATCGACAGCATGCAGCGACTAGGACAGTGGCACCAAATGCCTTGAGAGATTGCTCACTCACATTCGACATGGCCGTCGCAGCTCTCTACTATGTTGTGTGTGAATTAAGCTCGTGCGGTAAGCGGCGCCTGCCTTCACTAATGCAGGGTCCTTCTTGATGATCGAGGACATGACCCCAGGCTGACCGCAGATCTCTGCGACAGCGAGAATAGAGCCGTGGCGCGTGTCAAGTTCGCGATGCTCCATCCATGGAAGCTAACGTAGCGGAGGTAGGTGTCATTCAGAGAGAGCGTCGAGTCAGCATACTAGAGTGTGTAGACACCACTCTGCGTCTCGATCTGGGTTCAAGGCCACAAGTTGCCCGAGAGAGACAGACGCAAGCTCGCGCATTTCACGGTCCCAGTGATGGATTGATTTGGCCACCAGATGACGAATGAGTGGCTGCTGGTACTCCTGATACCTACACGAGTCGGTGTGTGTCAAAGACGCAGGCGCATACTGAGCAGTGGTCATGCTAACGGAGAGAAAAGCATGGTTGCGATTGCCAATCTCAAAGTAGTCGACAATTGTCACCAGCTCGATGCCGTGAGAGAAAACACCCTAAGAAGAGAGGAGGAGAGAGGGGGGAGGGAAAGAGAGTGAATGGGGAATCGCACACAGAAAGAGATACCAACCGGCCCACGCTCTCCTGGAAGGCAGCACTGGCGGCACGGCGCACTTGTATCTCGCGGTCAAACAGTGCGGCTGTCAGAAGCGCGCACGAGATGACTTCCGCATACGGCATCATCTGGTCACTCATTTGCGAACGAGCCAGTGCCCAGAACACGTAGCACGCAGCATCACGGACATTGATGCCCACAGAGTGGAAGCCTCGACGAATGTCAAACGTTAGCGCCTGGTGTGGTGTGATGTGGTATGGTAGGATGAGTGGCGCATGGCTGAGCGACGAGTACTAGGCAATTCCATTTCACCACAGCAGGAAGCATCTCCATAGTGATCAGGCCTCGCCGTCCCATTTCAGCCATAGCGAGCGAAGCGCCGTGCCACGTGTTTTCGGATACAGCGTCCATATCAAGGGAGCCATCGCTTTTTAGCACAGTGTGCTCTTCAAACAGGTTGAAAAGGTGCTCGACGATTTCGGAGGTGTCATCGTCAGAGAGATGGGCTCCGATGTAACTGATGCCTTTGGCAGCAGACCAGCGTGTCACAGTGTTCTAGCGCGCAGTGATATGGATAGGCACGGAAGTGTGGCGGCTACCTTGTCACGCAGCTTTTCCAGAAGGAAGCTCAGTGTCTGCTCAGTCTGATCGGTGACAGGAGCAATGAGACGACGGTCCATCGACCGTGACGCCTCTCCGCCGACCATATTGCGTTTGAGCGTTCGCTGTGCTGGACCCAGCATAAGTGCAAGACACGAATGATGTCGGCAAGGAGAAATGCATACCATGTGGCTGGATCACGGCGTAATGGCGAAGAAGAATGATGGCGACACGGTTTGCCAACTTCACCAGAAGCTTGTCAATCAGCTGGTGGTTCTTCCAGGTGCTATTGCCGTCCACTGCACACAGGAACTGCCAGAAACGATCCACGTACGGCAATAGCACAGGGCCTTGAGACAGCTTGCAGAGCGCGGATAGGAACAGAAGGACTCCCACAAGCTGCACTGTTGTGAGTGCATGCGCTGTGACGACACATACGTGGAAGTCAGAGGTGATCTGTTGCAGGTCCATCGTCTGTGACAGCACGGGGTCAAGATGTGTAGGCTGTACGTCGCCACTGTATGGAGGGGTGAGTCTTCTGCCTCACCAGGGCAGGTACCGAGTCAGCAGCCGTGCCAATAGAAGCGCGGACGCTTCTCGCTCTCGACTAGCACACACAAGATACAGCTGGCAGACGCTGACCAGTGCGTCGATGAGCGGCACTGACACACCCTCAGCGGACGTCAACGTGACACGACACAAGTCAAAAGGTGTGATGGTCAGCAGGGAGAGCCATAGCAGCAGAACATATCGCGTTTGCCATAGCGCAGACTGTGCAGGGTCCTGCGCACGCAGAAGGGTGTACACCGGCACAATCTCTTTCACGTCGTGGGTGAAGAAGTTGGCTATGCTGGTGAGACGGAGTGACCAGCACACGCAGTACCGATAGTTTTGTGTCCACGCACTTTTGTGATGTAATACAGCAAGGCACAGAGATGCTGCACATTATCGATGAAATGGCTGTCGTCGGTGTTGTACAGGATCAGTGCTCTCAGCGCTTCACTGGTAGGCGACACAATGCGTTCCAGGTAAGGGTCAAGCAGGTGAGGCTGTTCCTGGTAGGATTCGAGCTAGCACAGCTGTCAGCAGCGAGATTGCACACGCGTGTGAACGCACAGTATCCTTGAAAAACTGCAGAGGGCCACCGTGCTGATGGGGCGCCTGCAGAAACAAGCGCAGCTTGTCGAGGAACTCTGCCGCCTCACGGAAATGCACAGGATGGCAGGCGTCGATGACAGCAGCCGCGCTGTGGAAGTCAACGGCGGCGGCGGCGGCGACGGCAGCAGCAGCGTCGGTTGTTTGTGTGGGCGCCATGAGCGTGACAGCGAGTCGCCCACAAACATCGTTTTTGGTGGTGAAAGAAGAAGGCGCCGCGACCATGTCGAACAGCGAAGACGGAACAGCTGACGCAGTCATGCCGGGACAAGCGCAAGAACAAGCGCAGGAACAGGAGCAGGAACAGACCATCGACACAAGCATGCTGATGGATGTCGACGAACCAGAACAAGCGGCAATGGTCCAAAACAAGTTCGCGCAGATGCCGCCGCCTCCCATCATCCCGCTCAACCTGCCCAACGACGACCGCTTCCTCTCCTCCGTCGCCACAGACATCCCGAAACTACAACCCACGCTGGAGGATGCTAAAAAGTTCCTTGCTTCGCAGACACAAGAAGTTGTCGTGCCATCCTATGCCGCGTGGTTCTCGTTCGACGACGTCCACGAAAACGAGCGGAAAGCGCTTCCTGAATTCTTCAGCGGCAAGAATCCCTCCAAAACCCCTCTTATTTACCGCGAATATCGTGATTTTATGATCAACACCTATCGCCTCAACCCCCAAGAATATCTCACTGTCACTGCCTGTCGACGGAACCTTGCCGGCGATGTATGCGCCATTATTCGCGTGCACGCTTTCCTGGAACAGTGGGGCTTGATCAATTACCAGGTGGTGTCGCTGCGCCGCTACTACGCATCCTCTAACAGTCGTAGGTGGACTCGGAAACAAGACCGTCTGCCATTGTGCCGCCCACCACCGCTCACTTTCGCGTCAATGTCGATACCCCACGCGGCATCCAACCTTTTCCCTCGCTTGTCGCTGTACCATCCGTGACGCCACATTCCACAAAAGCAGCCGCCTCAGAGTCGCTTACTCCCGGAAGCACTGCTGCTGCCGCCACCACCGCCAATACCGCTACTGCCACGCTCTCCTCCTCCTCCTCTATCAATCTGGATCTTCGAAAGTTTGTATTCGACACATCTGTCGCACAACCCGCTACTGACGCTGCTGGCGCCGCCACCACCACCGCTGCCGCCCCGACCGCCGCCCCGCCCGTAGCCTATTTCTGCCACACTTGCGGCACCAACTGCACACAGTTGCGCTACCAAAACGTGCGCACACGAACGGCCGCACTCTGTCTCACATGCTATTTGGACGGCCGGTTCCCTTCCACCATGCGCAGCACGGATTTCCTGCGTGTTCACGAACCCAGCTATACGCTGCCCGCCGTAGAAGCATGGACCGACCACGAAACACTGCGTCTGCTCGAGGGTGTGGAAATGTTTGACGAAGACTGGAACCGTGTGGCCGAGCATGTGGGCACGCGCACCCGTGAGCAATGCGTTGTCAAGTTTCTGCAGCTTCCCATAGAGGAGCCCTACCTGGGCTCAGAAGCACCTGGACCACTGCAGTATGCGCGCATGCCTTTTTCACAAGCCGACAATCCGGTCATGTCGGTGGTGGCGTTCTTGGCTGCTCATGTGAACCCTGGCATTGCATCTGCCGCGGCCAAAGCTGCTATGGGCGAGCTGTCCTGTGCACAGATGGAGAATGAGTCTGACGACCCGGAAGGCATGCGGGCAGGCGAGGCAGGCAGCACCGATGCTCCTGACGTGTCTGCCGAAGAACGCAAGAAAACGCTGCAGACCGCTGCTGCGATTGGCTTGAGTGCAGCAGCCGTCAAGGCCAAGCTGCTGGCTGCGTATGAGGAGCGCGAGATGCAGCGGCTGGTGAATGCGATTGTCGAGACGCAGTTGAAGAAGCTGGAGCTGAAGATGCAGCAATTTGAGGATCTGGAGCGTGTGATGGCACAGGAGCGCGTGGAGCTGGAGGTGCAGCGACAACGTTTGATGGAGGAGCGCTTGACATGGCGCAAAAACATGATTCAGATAGTGACGGAACAGCCAGTTGCTATGGATATGATGTGATAATAAATGGGTTTTGCTATATGCCATGGCGAGCATTGCTGCGATTGTTATTTGTGCGTGAGGGGGAGAGGGAGAGGAGAAGGGTGAAGGTAAAGGTGAAGGAGAGGGAGAGGGAGAAAGGATACATGGGGTGTAGTGCTACAACACAGAACGCCACCACTGACGCTACACACACACCGTACATCTGACGTGTGTATAAAGCTATGATACGGGGGTGGAATGTGCACGCCATCGCTCTTCGCGTGTCAAAGGGAACAGACCACCCATGCTAGAGGCACCCACACGCACTTGCTTAAGGCATTCGCGTGGTCGTGGATGGCGATGGGACAGCATGCCTATGACAGCGGCACGGTCTAGCACATGACGACAGCTCCGACACAGCTGTTTTGCGAGGATATCGGAAGCAGGGGTGGTGGTGGTACACTGGTCACATCGCAGCTCGCGAGGACGTGTGTGGGAAGGGGGTCGTGGTTCGACGGCGGGAAGGGAGGTGGAGGCAGGACGGGGTCGACGGCGTGGGGCTGGTTTGCGGTCACGCTGAGCGGAAGGTGTGGTGGTGGGGGGATGTGTTGCGGAGGATGCGACGGGACGTACATCGATAGACCGTCTTGAGGCGATGTGTCGACGTGCGGGGTGATCAACGGAAGTGGGGGTGATGGGAGAGAGCGGTGACACGACACCAGCATAGACAGCAGCGGCTTCGATCTTCTCCACGGTCATTCCTTCGACCCATGTGAAAGTGGGGGGCACAATATCGGTTTCCCAGTAAAGGGTGGCTAGCTGGACAGCCTTATCCCGTCGAAACCGCAGCTTAGAAGGACCATGGAGGTAGTCGGTATAGGGAGGAGACAACGGACTGAACTCCACACAGTCTGTCTCACGCACTGTGGAGCTGTGGAAGGGGAAGGGAGGGAGGATGAGGGAAAGGGAATGAGGAGCAGCCTACAAGGATCCGTCTTCGAAGTAGCATACAAGGAGCTCGTGTGGAGCAGGAGCAGCAAGGCTATTATCTGCCGTGAGTTGTGGGTGTTCTGAGACAGGCACGACCTAGGAATCACGGGTGAGCGGGGGATGGAGGCGGTGGCGGATGGATGGAAGTGGATGTATGCGTGCGGATGCGTGTAGATGCGTGTGTGTGGATACGTGTGTGTATGCGTGTATGTGTGTATGCGCGTACCAAGGCAGGCCACCAGTAGGGGGCGGTGGGGTCGTCGGGGTCGACAAACAAGACGCGGTGGCGTCCTTTACGCGGCATCAGCAGCCACTCTGCAGGAAAGCGTGTGGCGATGACGGCCACCACCACCACCACCACCAGCCCGCCCGCCGACGACCACCGCCGCTTCCCCACCACGCCCACCCTCGACACCGTCGACTACAGCGACCTAGCTGGTATGTGGCGTGTCGCCGTACAGCCGCCTCATCCGTCCAGCCGTGCAGCAGGCGCGTGCCAATAAGATTCGCGAGGACTGGGTGAAGTTCATGGAGGTGCGGATTGTCGGCGAAGAGCTACGCAGGTGCTACATGACCGAAGGCGTGAACCACAAGACTGTGTGTCGCCACCTGGCAGAAGCGTATCACAAAGGCATACAACAGCACCGGGTGAAAGGCTTTCGTCGACGAGAAAGCGATATCATGATAGCCACAGCCACAACAAACAGTGGCGGCACTGAACCACACCACGACCCCACCACCGCATCTATCGACACAGAATAAACGCCTGTTGCTATTGGACTAAGGGGTGGTGGCGGTGGCGGTGGCGGGATTAGCGTTGGCGGCATGAGGACGATACATGGGCCAACCACTTGGCCACATATCCCGCTCATGACACATATCAGGGAAGTCTACGCCACATAGGCTCCCTCTCCCATCCACTCCCGCCTACCCTGAAAGAAGTCCTCGTAAACCACACGGTCCGCACTCTGTTGTATACGCGCACGTACACGCTCCAGGGCGGCTGGTTCGGGTGGAGATCGGGGCGGAAGCAGGGGCGGGGAAGGCGTTGCCTCGCGCGACGGATGCTCCGACGGCAACGGCGTCGTGTCCTGCATCACATCTACGTATGCATGGCGGTGGGGCATGAGTGGCAAGGGAGGCGTGGACACTTGCCATTGTCTGACACCGCAGCAGCCATGGCGAACAGACCGCGTCACACCACCACCCGCACCACCACCGCCATACAAACACAAACACATACAAATACACAAATACACATACGCATACGCAACCGTTGCTGGTGTTGACTGCACCTGTGTCTGCCGCGGTGGGCCATCCGCTTGCCAAAGGGCCGCTGCACCGCACCGCCGCCTGTTGCCTACGCTTCTGCCCACGCCCTCACCCGCGCCTCTCTTCCCTCAATGGTGTTCCAACGTCGAAGCTCGTATCACAAAACCGCTGAAGTCAATCCCAATTCCGAATGGGTTAACTATCGCGGTACCTTTCCCCCGCCTCCACGCCCCCGCCCACCCGCTGAATAGGCGCATGGGTGGTGCACCTCGTCTTCATCGTCTTTCTCAAGCTCTTCTTCACCGCGGTGCCCGGTGTATCCGGCGAGGCTTCATGGACACTTACCCTCCTCTTCTACAACACCGCCGTCTTCTTCATTTTCCACTGGGCCCTGGGCGTGCCGTTCGACTTCGCCCAGAACGAGTATGGCGGACAGACCTTGTGGGAACAGATCGACGGCGGCATGCAGTTCACGCCCCCCAGGAAGTTCCTGCTTTTCTTGCCTATTGGGCTGTAGGTGTGCACTGTGCCGCTATCCATTGACCTCCACTCGCTTCGACAGGTTCTTGATCAGCACCCACTACACCCACTACGACCTCTCCCAGTTCACCGTCAACTTCGCCGTCACTCTGATCTCCGTCATTGCCAAGCTTCCCCAGATGCATCAAGTGCGCATCCTTGGCATCAACAACAAGCTGGAGAACGAAGTGTCGTCGTCGTCGTCCTGACCGTCTTTCCTCCCCCCCAAAAAGACGAAATGAAAGATGCAGAAGGTGGGGCGGTGAAGAAGAAACACAGGTAGGGCAGAACAGGGCAAAGCAGGGCAATAGGAAAAGTGACTTTAACTACTATACATGCAGTGGCGTTGCAGTGTTCACAGGCGGCGGTGGTGCCACTGTGGTGGTCGCGTCTTGCCGCGTCTTCAGTCCTTTTTGCAGCCATACCACCAGCTCAGCAGCTTTGGCAGCTGCCAACTGCACACAGTAGTTGACCTGTGCGGCAGTCACTGGCGCACCACCGCCCTTAGACATCGCACACAGCTCACGATGGGAATTCAGCGTGATGGTCATTGTGCCTTCGGCAATACGCTCCTCCGCCAGACTAGGGTCGATCACAATGGTCTCTCTGAAAGAGGGTCAGCTGTGATGAAGCAGCAGCGGCGGCTACCCGTCATGGAAGAATGCCAGAGTGACACAGACGGGGATGTGATGGATGGTTAATGGCACAGGCGTTCGCTCCCATGGCGAGTGCTGTATGAGGGGTGGGTGAGAGGTGGGTGAGGCAGCAGGCACATACAATCACCACATCCTGTCCCTGGACCGACACATCTGGACGGCGCATGTCCATAACCGCAGCCATGACAGCCAAACACGCAGCATCCAGCTGGTTGCCATCGTTGTCCAGGACATGCACGTCTATACGCAGCAGCCACACCTGTCGGAGAGTGAGCAGGCGATGTGTGAATGTGTGTAGCACCACCTTCTCATTCGGCACAATACACAGGGACTCAGTATCTATAGCACGACTGCGTCGAATGGCGCGTTCCAATGCACGGTTCATCATCACTTCCTCAGGCGTGGCTCTGTGTGTGTGAATGGGTGTGTGTGAGTGGGTGTGTGTATGCGTGTAGATGTACCTGCCTGGCTCCATCCCAGGTTCGGCCAACGGTGTTAGCTCAGCGTTCAGTTGAAGGATGCCTTCGCTGGGACGGTCTGGGAAGGGCCGTACAACCGTGCAGGATGCCTTTACAAACACACTACGCGTAAGACTGAATTAGAGATGGCGGAGGTGGAAGGGGGTGGATGTATGCGCATACACCCACCCATTCACCCGCTCTGTTTCTCGCCCCTTCTCCGTTCTTCTTGATCCCCTTCTCCGTTCTCCCCTCTCCCTCCACCCCCGTCTCTACCACCTTGTTGGCAGCAGCTATCTTGGGCAGGAAGTCGCGCAGCTGGG
>QZWT01000184.1:0-24440 GCA_004114315.1 Cochlonema odontosperma | reverse complement strand
TCAAGGACAAGCAGAAGAAAGACATTGCATTCGTCATGGAATACACTCCCCTAGGCCCTGTTTCGCACATGGGCAGATGCCCTAGACGCCGGTCTCCTTCTTGTCTCGCTCATCTCTTTCCTGATCCTTCTGGTGGCCGGCAAACACTGCTCCCCCAGTCAGGCCCACCTCACCACTGTCCTTGCCCTCATCACCCTCTGTCGTCCTGTGGCACAGCTCATCAAGCTCATTGTTGATGTGCGGCAGTATGTGGCCTGTCATGTCGCACATACATCCTTGCCTCACCATGACTGCAGATTCCGACGCTATGAAATGACACAGGGTGTGACCATGGAGTTTGCCGATATCCAGGAGTCGGATGATGATGACGATGATGATGATTACCATCATCATCACCGTCCGCAACCGTCACGCGGTGGTGGTAACGGTGCTGCATCGGATAGCCGCATGGAGCGTGGAGAGGTCATCAACATGCAGGGCTTTGTGCTTACCAACGATGAGAATGACAATCACCACCACGACGACGACGACGACGACCTGCATCCCCCTCCCCCCGTTGACCACACATCCGTGTCTCCCTTTGTGTAACCACTGCTGGTGTAAAACATTGCTGTCGCTGTTGTTGTTGTTGTCGCTGCACACTATGTGAACATGTCCACCGATGGGGAGTAGGCACGCAAACAGATGGGCGCCACCTGGTCATAGACACACCAACACTCGCTGCACTCGTGTGCCAGCAGAATGCAAACACACCCACCGTCTGAGTGCGGGCTGAGTGCGGGCTGAGTGCGGGCATTGCTTTGCGTGGCAGGGGTGGCATGACAAATCCTCGTGGCTGCCGTTTTAGGATGTCACCACTGCTTTTCCTGAAACTGCTATGCCCGTGTGCCGCTCGCCGACCGCCGCAGCTGTGCTGCTGCTCCTCGCCTTGCCTTTGCTGCTGCTGCCGCTGCCATCTTCTGTCCATGCCGCCCAACGTCCACAGAATGGCCGCCACCCGCCACGCACCTCCTTCACCAGCCGCCATCTCGGCGTGCTTCCCCTCTCCCCTCGCTCCTCGCTGGCACGCTCCATGGAGCACATCGTGCCGACACGCAGATCACCCGCGATGCCACACCATCCCCCCACGCCTCCCCCAGAGGCTGCCACCCATCACTGGCAGAAGATCGCAAAAGGGCCCTGGAACCCCTATCCCCCCAGCCTGCTGAAAGAAGCCTCGCTCGATGCGCTTAAGAACCCGCCTGCTTGGTATGTGGAAATGACGCCCGCCGAGCAGGCACAGAAAATGGGCGGATGGACGCTTGGTCCGGTCCTGGGCGAGGGCAGCCAGGGAAGAGTGACACACGTGTGGCACCACGACAGAAAGGAGCACGGCGCCTTAAAACAGATCTACATCGATGAGGCACACGAAATGAACAAAGAAAATCTGCTTGCCAAGACCGCGAAGATGACAAAATGGTTCGAGAACGAAGTGAAGATTGTAAAAGTATGTGTGCCTACTCTTCGCCTTCGCCTTCATCATCACACATACTCATACTCACACCTGCACGACTAGCATTTGAGCGACACGACGGCAACACTCAAGGGCAATCATGCCGTGGTCAAGCTGCTGGACGTGATCAAGGACAAGCAGAAGAAAGACATTGCATTCGTCATGGAATACACTCCCCTAGGATCTTTGGATTGGCTGTGCCGTCTCTCTGATGCAGGGCCGGTGTGGGACGAGTGGACAGCCGTGGCCTATCTGCAGGAGCTGGCTGATGGTAGTGTGTGCTGTTGAAACACTTTCCACTCACACACCACGTTCTAGGCATCAAGCTGATGCAGCATGCAGGCGTGGTCCACAGAGACCTCAAACCAGACAGTAAGCACGCTGTTGCACATCCAACCTCCTCCCCCCGCTCACCTGCCTAGACGTGCTGGTGTTCCTCGACCAAAAGTCTGGCAAACTCAGTCTCAAGTGGTCGGACTTTGGCCTGGGACTCTTCCCGGCATCCGACCGGCAGCACGCCACCATCACCGGCTCCATCGACTACATCGCCCCGGACTACTACTTCGAACACGCGCACGGCGTTCAGCCTGCAGCAGCTGATATCTATTCGTTTGGTGTGATGATGACGGAGCTGGTTACTGGCTACACGCCCTGGAGGTCCGAGGTCGACTACGGTGTCGAGCTCAGTGACGAGCTGATGAAGAAGCAGTCGGAAACCTTCCAGGACCTTATCAAGCGCACTACGCAATGGAGGGCGGAAAAGCGCATGACGGCAAAAGAGCTCGTCAACCATCCCTACTTCTACAGTAGCAACCAGGGGCATAGTGACACGCTGCTTAGACAGTATCGTGCCACGGCTCCAAAGCTAAGCGACCAACACGTGGTCCCCAGTACTAAGAAGATAGCGGTTGCTCCCGAGTTGGAAATGAAAACACGAGCGGAGGTGGATGAGGAAGAGCCGCACCACCCTGAATACGGCTACGGCAGGAAGCCCTATGAAGAAACAGAGCAGTTGAGCTTGTTGACTACCCGTGCCGCTGCGGTGTCTCGGAATATGGAAGATCCAGAGTTCTTCCAAAGCATTGAGAAGACGATCCGTGAAGTGTTCGTCAACGTCAAACAGCCGACGCTGGCGAAGATGATTTTACACGATTTTGCTGTCAAGTACGAGGCAATGACGGACAAAGGGAGAACAGCCCTGATCGAAGCCGCTGCAAGGAGACGGAGACTTCGCCTTTCACCCAAGGAGTGTAAAGATGCAGGCGAACGTCTCGTGTCAGCACTACTGAAAAAGGAGAAGTCGCAACTGAAGTGAAAAGGAAGCGATGGTTGCACTCTCCCTCCCTCCCTCTCCCTCCCTCTCCCTCCCTCTTCATTAGACTTGAGCACCCGCTCTCTCCCCCGCCATGTCATTCTGTACCGTCTGTTCTTCAGTAAACTATTGATCACTAGCAGCACAATGACAAGAAATGGTGGTGGTGGTGGTGGTGATGGTGTTGCTTTTATATCACCATCCATCTTCACGCCAAGCATCGCACATGCCGCAGCTACATTCATCTCCTGTTTAACACAGATGGTTGTGTGGTGTGATGCAATGGCCTCATTCTCATCGGCACGCACTGGTCTGCGCAGAGCTGCACTAACTACAAGACGTCCACCTAGACAAAGACCTTGCACGCTATGTATGCCTCCCTCATTCACATAGCAGCCATGTCACAGCCGGTGCACGGGTACAACAGTGCCACCAGGCTTGCCACAACAGCAACGGCTTTACTCATGTGTTATAAGGGGGGCCATTTGAGTCCCGCATTGGTCACCGATGTGCGGATGATGCCGATGGCCATCCTATTCGCCTCCACCACGAACGGTATATTCCTTGACAATGCCGGCACAAGCAGTGCCTGTCTCGACCACTCCTTGTACACTGCGCTGTAGTTAGCATACAGATCGGGGGATGCCAAAATGTGATCATGCGATGTTTTCAGTCGCGGTATCAGAACCTGTGTGATGAAATCGTCCAGACTGTGTCTGTCCTCTTCCGAGCTGTAGTGCATGTCTTCGTCTGAGCCGGAGTATGTGTCTTCATCAGAACTGAAGTGCACATCTTCTTTAAGAGTGGGTACTGTGGTTGTGGGCACACGTGAGGGGGCGAGCTTGTTTCTAGGCGCCACGCCGGGGTTCAAACAAGGTTTTCTGATCCTTGTGCGTTGGTAGGGCATGTGCGTGGTAGGCACAGCTGGTTTGGAGGGTTTGGAGGTAAACACGCTTGGTTCGCGCGTGCTCAAGTGGTCGTCCAGGTAGTCGTCCCAGCGCTCTGCCGTGGCTCCTAGATACTTTACCAGCGTGGTTGCGTCTAGCAGTGTAAAACACTGCATCCGAAGCACCACCTCCACCAGCCGCGCGAACTCGTCGAGCTCCAGGTCCGGCATGTCGAACAAGGCTGTGGTCAGACGAAAGTGTGTGGAGATGACGCTGGTGTCTTCGATATATGCGCGTATGGATGCTTTGCCCTCCTGGTAGTCGTTGTAGGAGGGAAACCGGTTGAGGGGAGATGTTTCCCACGACGCCATCCCTTCTCTGGTCAAAAGGTCTGCAAAATCAGTCACATCGCATTCAGTTGTATCGTAGTCACATCGATAATAAAAAATAGCGGCACCAAACTGAACCAGACTACTGGGCGAAGGGGATGGAAGCGCGTGACACATGACGAGGTCCAGCATGCTGCCGAAGCCAGCGAAGTGCAGGAAATGGCTGGAAATGAAGCGACTGTATGCATGGCTCGGCTGAAAGAAGCTCAGCGGATCGAAGGCATATGGATCCGGATTATTGCCACCGGAATAGCCATACGCACAGTAGCGTGGGCTGTCATCCGCACCATAGGCACCATGCTGCTTGTTGATGTACTCCACCGTGTCCTCCCATAGTGCTGGCGGCAGTTTCAGCCATGCCAGTGCGGTGGTGAAGACATCCAGCCTTTTGTCACGGGGCTTGTCGATGTCGGTGGCAAGACTGTGGTCATGGTCGACGAAGTCAGCATCGATCGACAGACGAGCGAGGTGTCTGATGTTCTCGTGGAACAACGCGTCCTTCTGCTGGGCGGGTGTGATAGGAGGCGTGAAATAAGCATAGCCACAGTCGTCTACGTCCTCTGAGCTGTGTCCGCATGCCTTCCGCATAGCATAGCCGCGTGGTCCCCAGGCAAGGTGGGTGAGATCGGCGTAGATGCCAGGATGCCACACGTCATAGCCATCCTCGTCCTTGCCCACCGAGCCGGTGAGGGTGGTGGCACCAGGCAGTTCGCTCAGCAGAATGGCGCTGATAGCGCCGCTCAGGGTGTTGGGTGGGTGTTTGCTCTGCAGCAGATCGGTGATCTGGGCTGTTTTGGCAAGGGGCAGTGTGTGTGGCAGCGGGACGGTGGCGGTGGCGGGCATGGCGGTGGCAACGGACACGGGCGTGCAATGTAAGTGCACGTGACACGGTTCACCACCGCAACGGGTGTGGTGGTGGTTGGTGTGTGGATATTGTTGGTGTGCTGGATGCGTGTGCATGTTGCTGCGTGTTGGTGTGTGTGTGTGGATGTTGTTGCTGTTGCTGTTGCTGTTGCTGTGTGTTGGTGTGTGGATGTGTTCGTATGGTGTGTGTGTGTGGATGTGTGTGTATCTGTGTTGGTGTGTGCGTGTGTGTGTGTATGCATTTGTGTGTAGATGTGTGTCTGTTTGTGCTGTGTGTCTGTTTGTGTGCGCTACCTGTGCAACAGCAGTGATGCGTTAGAGAGAAGCACTCTTTGTTGGTAGCAGTGCCACGTGGCGAAGTGCATGTGGACATCGCACACAAACAAGTGCAAACACATAGAAGTGCACACAAGCATACAGCAGCATCCGCAACGGAACAGCATCCACAACGGAACAGCGTTTGCCACAGTGTGTGCTGGACCATCACCAATAGCACCAACCACATCCACACCACCAACCACATCCACACACATCCACACACACAGCCAATCCACCCACCCAACACACACACACACTCCATTCAAACAACACAGCGGATCACAATGGTGGCCAGGTCAACATGATTGCCCCCAACAATGCACCGTGTCGCATTTTTCTTCTGCCTTCGCTGGGCGGGCGCGTGTGTTGCGTGGGTCTTCTTCACTCAGCCGCAAACATGTGTGACGAGTTGACCACCTTCCCCGTCGCACTGTCGCCCCCTTCCGTGGCCACCCGCTTCCGTGAAATACAGTCTCACCTCTCGCATGTCCTGCTGCTGCTCGACCACCAGCATCCCCTGTCCGCCCTCGAGCTGCTATCATCCGTCACCGACGCCGTCGTCGCCAATTGCTCCACCCTCGGCCTCAACGCCGACGAGGCCATGACCGAGGATCACATCAAGTTCTGGGAAAACCTCAACCAGACCTGGATCTATGCCGTCGCCAGATGCTGGGAATCTGACCCCGCCAGCGATCCCGTCGAGGAACGACACCTCGTCTATCTGCGTGGCTGTGTGCGCAGCTGGGGTGATGTGCTGGAACAGTGGGGGTTGGTGGACTATGAACTTGGCTTTTGGGAGCGGGATGTGGTGGAGGCCCTAGAACGAGAGTTGCGCACCTGCGGCTGGACCAATGATGACACCGATGCGGATGTGGATGTGGATGGAGATGCTTCTGGTGCGCCTGCCTCGCCCTCTAATCCACCTGCCGACGTCGTCAATACCGACCATGTTGTCACCAACAGTGTTGACACCAACAATGTCAACACCAACAGCGTCAACACCAACAATGTGAACACCGATACCATTGCCGCCACCACCATCACTCACCCATAGCACCCTCTTCCACCCGGAGTGATCCTTCCTCCACCTGTGCCCTGTACATTACTTCATCCGGTTCCTCTAGCATACAGTGTAGCATCTAATCAGTGGAGAGATGGATATGTATGATTGTTGCTGCTGTTGTTGCTGTTGCTGTTGCTGTTGCTGTTGTTGTTGTTGCTGCTACTGCTGTCACCACCACACACTCCACCAACACATGGTCTATAAGAAAAGGTGGTTTCATTGGTGTTTTTTCTAATTGAATGATTCTAGTACAACTTTGTAAACCTTTCGGTTGGGTGCGCGCTGGCTCGTCTGGGTGCGTCGGCGACGCCGCCATGCTGTTGTGCCGCGTTTGATGTAGCGCGCCAGGATGGGTGATGCGGAGTGCTCGAATATAAGTGCAAGCAGAAAATGGACCACCGCCCCACTCGCCAGTGCCCTGCGAAAGGAAATCGGCATCGCCACCAGCTGCATCACCTCGACTAGCCACTGCGGCTGAGCGAAGAGCATGACTGCCGACAACATCAAAAGTACACACACAGTCAAAATAAAGAGCACTACCATTCCGATCCCCCCGCGTACACGCGTTAGCATGGAAACAACTACACACCGCCCGCGAAAGAAATACCGTTGGTGAAGATCGGCTTGCGATACGGTGGGCCCACGGAGAACACCATGGCAATGAAAACCAGCTGGATGGAGGACAGCAGGAACAAAGTGGTATTTTCAAAGTTGGCAATGATAGTTTCGCCCTCAGAAGGTGCTGGCGGCGTATACCTAGTAGCAACAGGTGGTAAGCAGGATGCACACACACACACACAGGAAAAGAAGCTCGAGCGTCGTGCTCCTCAGCCCTAACACACATACCAGGACTGAACACGTAGATCAAAAAAGAAGAAAAGTTGGAATAGGGCTTGCAGTAGGATTTGCCCGATCAGCGAAGTGAGTACTTTCTTCGACATCAGGCTGGCAGTCGGTCGTTTCCGGTGTAGCTTCTTGAAGGCGCTCGAGCGACCCACTAAGCCACAATCAGCATGCGCGAGATGGCTTGCAGGCGAGTACTAGTAATTGCCACCGGAAGAATAGTAAACAGATCGGCGTACAAGAATTGATAGTTTCCCAGGGTGGAGATGCTGGTGTAGAGCAACGAGACGGATGTGAACTGGATCATACTGTAGAGAGCCATGTACTTGAAACAGCTGAAGCTGGTCACCAGCGCAGCACGGCCCTCGCGGATGACTTTTGGCACGCACGATATGTCGGTGACTTGGCTGGTGAAGGGAGCTGCCACAGACGCTTCCGCTTCCGACAACGAGATCCCCACCTAGCAGCCTGTGTTTCCCCACGTCCACGCCTGCCGCAGCACTTACATCGGCAGCCTTCAGCGCTCCACAGTCGTTCGCACCGTCACCGCAGAAGCACACGCAGTAGTCAATGGATTGCAACCGTTCCACGAGCTCCTTCTTCTCGTCCGGAGACATGCGCGCAAAGATTTGTGTTTTGACCAGCACCTAGCACCCGTCCGTGTGTGTTAGCGTCACAGGACAGCGGTTGCAAGCGGAGCAAACGCTTCACCTTGTTCAACATGTTGGTGTCCTCGAGGTCAAGGATCTTCTGAAACACGTCACCGGTAATGGCCAAGGCGAAGTTGCTGCTGCTCACGGGGGAGTACTGCTTGATGGTGTCGTCCCCGTCAGTGCCCTCCCACATTTTGTGCATTGGCTTGAGCGTGAGCGCGTCAAGCGTCTGTTGACTCTCTATGTTCTGCCAAAGAATGTGCGTTTTCTCGGGATCGTCAGGCTCGCACACTCGGGGGACGTAGAGTTGCGTTTCTGGGGACACTATGCCGCACTCCTTGGCGACGCTGATTGCGGTCAGCACGTTGTCGCCCGTGCACATAACAGTGCGGATGTGTGCGTCATTCAGTGCGCTCAGGACCGGATACGTCTCGGGCTTCAATCGGTTTTCGAACACAATGAGTCCGATGAAGACGAGAGACCGCTCGAAGAAGTCTCGTGGCTTTCGCTGCGCATCGATCCAGGACAGATCGGAGGGAAATGCACGCATGGCACAGGCAATCACGCGGTACCCCAGCTGCGTGTAGTGGTCCAGCGTGGTGTGGTAGTCCGCGGGGAACGAGTCTTGTTCGCAAATTTCCGCAATAGACTCGGGCGCTCCTTTGGTGTACAGGACGGTGTCTTTGCGTCCCAGCTGCCGTGTCAGCACGCTCATACGACGCAGGTTGGCGACGAAGTCGAATGTTCGGATGAGACCGTACTCTTCATGCCCTTGTAGCTGGACACGCGCATGGTGAGTGTCACAATAGCAATGTGTGTGCACACTTACCGCGTCCACAGCTCCGCCCTCGCCTCCAGCCCCACACAAAAGACGCTCTAGTTCTGGGAGTGCAAGCTGTTGTCGTCCAGAGGGTCGCATGACAACCGGCACAGGCCCGCCAAACAAACTTTCCCCGAGATTGCAAGCCAGCTTTTTGGTCGTGCCACCGGAAAACTGGCCGTTCTCTTCCAGCTCCCAGCCGGTGAAATCGAACATTTTCAGCTCCAACGGATCGCCGATCAACTGGTCGTCCACCAAGCGCAGCGAGTGGCATAAGCTCATTGCCGCAATGATGTCGTTGGTGGGCTCGCCAGCTAGCACTGTCCCTTGCAAGCCACACAATACACCAGCTGCCCGATCGACGCCGTGGAACCCGAACACGTCAAGCCCTTCTTCAGTCAATGTGCCCGTTTTGTCGAAACAAATGCAATTCAGTTTTCCACTGACATTGATGCGGGGCGGACTAATGCAGTAGATCTTTGACTTCTTGAGTCTGCTGATGGCGTAGGCAATGCCGATCGACATGGTGGCTGGCAGCGCGGGAGGGATGATGGTGGTGATCAGATCGAGTGCACGCACCAGCACCAGCGTTGCATCCACACCGCTGCGAATAAAGCTCACCACAGAAAAGCAGAACCCGATAAACGCTATGGCCGTTTAGCCTGCTGTGGACTCGAGTGGGCATGCACACCACATACCTATGCACGACAGCACCATGATGAACCGGAATGCATCCTGGTAGAACCGGAACTTGGTTGGCTTGGGAAAGAGCATGGACCGCACAAGTGCACCCTTCGTGGTGTTGAAACCGGTGCGTGTGACCATGGCCACCACACGGTTGTCCCATTCGTTGTTCTGCGACGCACGTGCACGCACAATCTTAGTTCCGGCAGACAGATAGTACTTGGCCATTTCTATGGGCACGTCGTGGCTTATCGGATTGAACTGGCACAGCACGGTGTCGCTGATGGGTGCCTTTGACACCGGGACGGACTCGCCGGTAAGCATGCTTTCGTTCATGATGCAGTCGCCGTCCATCAGGAAGCTGTCGCACGGCAGGATCTGCAGATCCCGCACATCGAACACGTCTCCGGGTACCAAGCCTTCAGAGGAAATGCACGTCCCTATTTTCAGAGCGCTATAAGCACACGCGGGACAAGCAGCGGGGTGCAAGGCAGCATACATTCGTTTTCCCGCCACACCGACACCTGGCAGACATAGCGGGCCATTTTCTGCATGCGCGTCATGTTCTGGTGGGTGTTAGGAAAGCGTATACGGGTATGGATGCAATACCCTGCGAGCATCGAACAGAGTGACGGAGACGGAAAGGGCACTGATGAAAAAGATGGCAGCAGCGTAGATGTAGTACGTTTCCAAGGACCACAAGATAATGCTAAATGCTTGGAACACGTAGAAGGGATGCAGCACCTCGTTGACTAGCAGTGGCAGGAGCGGCGTGACACCCACGTCAATGACATTTGCCCCAAACAGCTGTGTGCGGTTGGTGCGCTGTGTGGGAGTGACGCCGTCTTGTACATGTGCCATGGATGTCCAGCGTGCGTCTTTCCATACGCTAAGGAGGGAGGGGGTGAGCGGATGTGGGTGTGGGTACGGGCGCCATGCGATGGCCTACCATGCCTGTGTGTATGCGTGGGTGTCGGGGTGCAGGACAAAACGGCTGTGACGGTAATCGAAGATGCGGATGCTAGCCACAGGTGCGTGGGGGGAACGCGACTGGTAGAAGACGTCTTCTTGCAGACCAGAGAAGGGCAGAAGGAGGGGCTGGAGGATGTCGATGCGGTGGAACTGGTCTTCGACGAGGATGTGGTCGGCGGTGGCGAGGGGGGAGGCGCGGTAGAAGTAGCGCAGTTTTAGTTTGGGCAGCCAGCGTGTGACAAGGAAGATGATTCCACCGGACAGGAGTGATAGGAGAAGGAAGGCGATGTGGAGGGGCGTGGTGGCGGTGTAGCCAGCCAGGGTTAACTGCGGTGGTGGGTGGGTGGTGGATAGCGGGTGGCGGGATGGCGGCTACCTCTATGTCGTCCTCTTCAAGAAGCACCGTTGCCTGGTGGCCTTGAGGGGGCGATGGGGGTGTGGGTGTGGGTGGAAGGGGCGGGCTGGAAGCGGTGGCCGGTATCATCGGGCGACGCACCGATTTTTCGGGGATGTGCATCATAAAATCCAGATGGCACAGTGGAGCGAGTGACGTGTGCTTACGGGTGTATCGAAGCAGGCAGCCCAGGAAAGTGACCATCCGTAAAGCGTTGGTGTGGTTGTTTACAGTGTATCGTGTGTGTGTGTGTGATGATTGATGCTGCGTGGTTGTGTGGCTGTGTGTATGCGTGTATGCGTGCAAGCTGCAGCAGCATACAACAAGACGCCAACCACCACTGTGCAGATGCAGATACAGAGAAAACGCGGGGTGTATTCAGGAGAGGGGGGATGCGATGTCGTCTGCCTCCGCCTCCGCCTCTGCCTCTGCATCGACCTCTTCAGCAAGCGCACTGGCACGTGGATCCAGATCACCACTGTCCTCTAAGGTGGACCTTTTCACCAACCGAGGCAGAATAATATCACACACGCGATCCTTGTGCAGCAGGTCGTCGACAAACTCGTCTATGCATACAATGTCGTAGCCAGCTGTGGACGGATGTGAGGACGGGTGTGAGGACACGGGGGGGGGCACCGTTGGTTCGTCGTCGCAGTTTGCGATAGTCGTTCAGCAGTGGCTCTAACACCTGGTAGCACTCCAATGCAGGTGCAATCAGGCGGAAGTAGAAAGCACCCAGAGCACGCAGGTATCTGTTGGGGTGAGGGAACAAGGCGCGCACAGCCGTGTCTACTTGAACTCCTCGTTGTTGATGAACTCGTGGATGATCTCCTTTGCCGGCTGTAGCTGCAGTAGCTTAAGCACCAGACACAGGAAGTCGGTGGGCCGTGTGTTGGCATACTGCCCCCCTACTGCACGCACTGCCACCGCCTTCTCCAACAGGGTTTCGGCTGTATGCGCGGGTGCGCGGGGGTGTGGGCGTGTGGCGCGGGATGGCCCACCCACCTGACAGCCCAAAGCAGTGCTCCTTCCAGTAATGCGACTCATAGATGCGCGCACGCAGGATCTTCTCCACCAAGAACTGCGGGTCTTGCCCGTGAATGGTCGTCGCTGCCTCCAGCGTACGGTTGGCGGGGTACGCCTCAGCCATCGTGTCACGTGGTGTGGCGGGTGGTTGAAAGGTGTATGCAGCCGTTTGGCCTTGACCTTGGCCTTCGCTTCTCCCTGCACCTCCCGCGAACAACGGCTTCGTAACGAAGTCTTTGACATCGCGGTATGACAGTATTGCACCTACTTCGCTACCAAATACACACCCGAAGGCAGCTAGCTATGGATATCCCTCCGCGTCCTCCTTCCGCCCATCGATCTCAGCTACGCTGCCCAGCTGCTAGTACGCTCCACCCGCTGCTTGATCCAGGTGTAAGGGTGAGCGGGTCATCAGATGGACGGGTGAGTGTGAGTGGGCGAATGCGAAAAGGATGCAGCAAGGTGGCGAAGTCAGGGAGAGATGTGTGTGTATGTATGTGTGGCACTACAGCCGATGCTATTTCCTTTGGCGTTGGGCTCTGCTCTTGTGGTTGTGTGATTGATCATGCGCGCACAAACAGACACACACACAACCGAGGCTCAGCCGTCCATTGCCACGTGACACGTGCCAGATGCAGGTGGTCAGGTGGTTGCGTCCCAATGCGGCACGCACCGTCGCCCTCACCTGCGTCCGTCCGCTGCAACCTGGTGCTGCAATGCGTGTCTATTGTTGCTGCCGCTTCGTTCTTCTCCAATGCTTCCTGTGTGCTGTTGTGTCTGCAACCGCACACGCCACACACCTGGTGCCTGCGACGTTCATGGACATCGAGAGCCGGCTCACGTCGCTCGACTTCCCCCACAGTACAGCCACCCGCCTGTCTTCCAGCACCCGTCGTGCCTCTGCCGAGGAAACACGGCTGTGTGTTGCAATGCTCACGATGGCTTTCAGTTTGAGCAACTGCCACTTCTACTACGAAGAACGCATCAACACCCTCTTCCCTCACCTCCACGCGAAAAACGACCCTCCCTCGCGTAATGCCTACGGCGAGTCTGTCTGGTTCCCCAGCACCTACGTTGATCTGTCCGAAGACGGTGTCTGGGACGACAGCATGCGCAAGGGATACACCCTTTTGCTGACCGTGTATGCGGTCAGCCGATCCCGCCCTGCCAACAAACCCTTGCCTGAGCATATTGCACGCTGGAACTGCAATACCGAACTGATTGCCAGGTTTGTCGAACGGCTCATCGTGCCCCACCGCACCTGGATGGTTGCGCTCCGCCGCATCAGCGACCTGGGTTTGCTGTATGACATCTCGTGGCGCGTCACCCACCCTCTGGCCAGGCTCTTTGTCAACGACTACTATTACGAGGATGCGATCGCGCAGCAGAGTATCGCGCTCATGTGTACGGATGGCATACTGCCTCGTCCTACACCCTCCAAGCTCATCAGGACGGCTGCTGCTATCCTTCGCAGCACGCTCTATCATCCCACCAAGGAACAGTCGGGTTCTCTGATCAAAACGATCGCCAGTCTGTGGCAGTCGCCTTTGTCCGTCAAAGCCAAGCGTGTGCCTGATTCTACCTTCCGTATGCTGCTCGGATGGCTTAGCTCGCCCCATGACAAAGACACGTCCCTTCGGTCATGGGAAGACTGTGAGCTCAACGCGTATCCCTTGCCCGGATCCTCCTCCGTCCCCATCACCACCACCACCGACGACGACACGCTCAAGAAACACTTTCGCTTTGCGGTGGACGCCCTTGGTGCAAGTGCCGTGTTCCCCCTACGTTGGCTACACCAGATTGTCCATGGGCTAAAGTATGTGACCATTGCTGAACTGTATACGCTTGAGGAACGCATCACCTCCAAAAACGACTGGATCGTCTTCACAGAAGGGATCATCGATGCCATCGACCGCAGCGCTTACATCGAAACACACCTGTTGCCAAAGATGAAGGCGCATTTCATTGCGTTTGGGGCCAGCACTGCCATTGTCGGCACCGAGGAAGATGTCAGCCCCGTCCATCCACGCATTTCCCTGTTTAGCGGCTACTTCTTCGCGTGGCTGGAGTGTCTGAAGAAGAAGAAGGGCGGATATCTGCAGCTTATGAAGCATACCCAGTTCAACGCTTCGATTGACAAGATACAAAAGTGCCTTGGCGATTTGCAAGGCGGTAAAAAGTGGGCTGATCTGAGCTACTGTGCTGTTTGACGAGGTGTCCTGGTGTGCGTCTGTGACTTTGTGACAGCCTTGCAGGCTGGGAAGGTGTGGCAGCAGAGCTGAGCTCTGTGACTGACACCGGTGACGTGGTGTGGGAAGGGGAAGAGAACCTTATTTGTTTGCAGTGTGTCTGCTGCCGCCTTTTGCATCTTTCTGCGCCAGGCCATGCTACAGATGCTCCTTTGGATGTGGCAGGGATACCGCACAGCACAAGTGGGCACGTAACACACTTGTCTTATGTAGCACAGCTGTTTATTCCAGACACCGCACTCATACACACACACTCACACACTCTTGCACCATCCCTTCATCTGACGCTGAGGGTCGGTTTCGCTGACAATGGCACGCGTCATTTCGGGTCTCGTGACCTGCCATCCTTCTCCCCCCGCACCTCCCCCGCAATCGTTCGCATGCAGCTGATTCTCGCGCTCTGTACACTGGCCGTGGCCGCCAATGCCAGCAACATAATCCGGTATTCTGGTGCGCCGCAGCCACGCGCATCACTGACACCCCACCAGAATCCCTATTAAGAGTATCAACGAGACGGCCGTTGAACGACTGGGGCGCTATGGCCGCACGGTGGAGCACCACCGCCAGAAGTTCTTCTCGCTCTTGGGCGTGCACTCTTCGTCGCCGGAGCAAAGCATTCTGGGTGCGAACGAGCAGGGAAAGGTGGAGCACGGTGTGCCGATCAGTAACTTTATGAACGCACAATACTTTGGCGAGATTTCCATCGGAACACCGCCACAGCCGTTCACAGTTGTGTTCGACACCGGTACCCACCAACAGTCTGCCACATCCCTATGCTAACACCGTGCCAGGGTCGTCAAACTTATGGGTGCCGTCCACGCACTGCAACTCGATCGCCTGTTTCTTTCACAAACGATTCGACTCCGCCAAATCCAGCTCTTTCGCAGCCAATGAGACTGAATTCTCCATCACCTATGGCACCGGGTCTGTGGAAGGCATTATCTCGAACGATGTGCTGACGCTTGCCGATCTGGAAATCAAGCACCAGGACTTTGGTGAATCCGTAAAGGAGCCGGGCATGACATTCGCGTTGGCTCGTTTCGATGGCATTTTCGGACTGGGCTACGACAACATTGCCGTGAAACAGGTCGTACCACCGTTCTACAATCTGGTGAAGCAGAAGCTGCTTGCTGAGCCTGTATTCTCGTTCTGGCTGAATGACGCAGCCGCCGGTGGAGAAGGAGGCCAGATGGTGCTGGGCGGCACTGATTCTGCTCACTACGTGGGCGACATCCACTGGGCACCCGTGACCCGCCATGGGTACTGGGAGGTGAAGCTGGAGAACGCGCGCTTTGGAGACCAGAACATGCATCTTGAGCCGGTGGGAGCAGCCATTGACACAGGGAGCTCTTTGATGGTGGTGCCCACAGCGCTAGCGGACATGATCAACAAGCAGCTGGGAGGAAAGAAGAACTTTGCTGGGCAGTATGTGGTGGAGTGCAGTCAGCTGCCCTCCTTCCCCGACTTCTACATGACATTCAACAAGAAGGAGTTTAAACTGACGCCACAGCAATATATACTGAATGTACAGAATCAGTGCGTGTCCGGGTTCATGGGATTAGACGTATGTTTGCACCTGCATGCTAGCGGTAACCAACTGACGCGGCGTGTGGTGTAGGTGCCTGCGCCAATGGGTCCCATCTGGATTGTCGGAGACATTTTCCTGCGCGCATACTACACCGTCTATGACCTGGGCCACAACCGCGTGGGATTTGCCACATCCGCGTGATACGACTGAAGTCAACAGCAGGTCAATAAAGCGTCAGTGTGAAAGAATGTCTGGAGCTGATGCACCCCAACTTCGAAAGAGAGCAGCTCTCGTCCACCCGCGTGAAGCAGCAAGCGCACTGCTGGCGACGAATAAATACACGCACGCTGCCGTCCACGCCACTCGCTCGTCTTCCTCGGCCCAACACAGCTGTGCTTTCTTTTTGCTGCGCCGCGATCAGATGGTGTGCGGGAAATGTACGCGCCTCCGTGTGCCACACAGCTCACATCCGCACAGGCGAAAAGAAGCTGACGAGCGTCGTGTGTCCCGAGCGCTGGAAGGAAGGATCCCGCAACTACAAGAGTCCGTGCGCCGTCTCCTTCTCCAGCGCTCACATGTGCAGTTGGGGCAGAGCGGAAGCTGAATGAGAACAAGCTGCTGACAAAACAGAAACAGAGCAGGTACCGTGGCGCACCGGGGGAGTGGGGAGTGGGGAGTGGGGAGTAGAGAGTGGGGAGAGCGGGCGGTGCATCGTCCACCAGCAGCCTCTCACCTCCTGTGTAGACTGAACCCGTATGCTGGAAAATGCAAGGGGTGCTCTGGAAAAGTACATCAGAACCAAGCCAAGTATTGTCAAAGTAGGTGGTGCGTGGTGGTGGAAGCGTGTAGGCGCAGCATGTGTGACATGGCATAGCCTGTGCCTACAAGCAAGGTCTGTGCTCGCTCTGTGGCATCAAGATCCTGGACGTGTCTGGCTACCGACAAACGCTGAAGTAGCAGCATTTTACACAGCAGCTATTGTGTGTGAGGTGCCTGCATCTTCCATTGCAACGCACGCATGCACCATCGCTTGTACATACAATCGGAGCCGAGACCATCCACATCTTCGATGGACACCGAAACGCATGGCATACTATAGGTGACGGGTGACCTCAGGCTGTGCAATGAATAAACCACGGCGTGGCCGTGGCAGCGTTATCCTTGAGTCGTGGTGTTGCCTCACTGTCGCATCGCCATACCGCCAGCCGTCTCATCGCTTGTTCTCACACATGTCAGCTGTTGAGATGGCACCTGTCTCCAAGGCCAAGCTGGATGAGCTGCTGCTCCGTGCTCACAATGAGCTGCATATCGAATACGCGCATCTTCCTGGGGTGTACTTCTCCAACCATCTTGCCCACGAGCTGTGTGCTCTAGCAGATCTTGGTGGTGAGTGGATGGTGCTTTTCTGCTGCGCACTAACACCGGCTACCACTTGGACAGCCACGCCTGAGCGTTTGGAAGCGTGTTTTTCAAAACACGTCCAGCACCTAGAGCCTCGCAGGGGCAGCGCTGGACGTGTGTGTGAGGAGAATGTGCTTCTGTTTCGGGGTGACTCGTCGTATGCGTTGTGTGCGCAAGGGGGGCGTGATGGCTGATCCGTCAGGTATTACGACGACTATCTGCAGTTCTTCGATGCGCAGCTTGCGCAGCAAGACATACGTGCCGTGGTGTCGAAGTATTTGCCAGCAGTAGTGCCAGGGCTTCTGTCGGCAGCCACCCATCCATTAATCCATGTTGGGTATGGCGTTGAGTTTGGCAGTGCACCTGTGGTCTCGGAAGGGCTTGCGTATGCGTACACTGCGTACGCGTCTTGTGAGGCGTTGATCGCAGGGCGTGACGAGGCACAGGCGGTGCCTGTTGCTCCATTGGCACTACTGGCGGCAGTGCGAGAAGATGCACGCATTCCCAATTTCCACCACACCGCAAGCACACTTTCTGAAAGTGTCAAGCAGTTTCTGGATGCAAATGGAGACTCTTTGCACGCCTATGTGCTGCAGTGCGTTCCTACAGGTGTGCATTCTTCGCGTGCCATCGGTGGTCTTGCTGACACGGCAGTTGACACGCTGCTGGACGCATCTGCGATGCACGCGTCGCTATTTGCAGCCGATGTGCTGGTGTATGCGAACAGCTATGTTCAGTCTGGCACGCTTCATTTCTTGGTGGCACATTTGGTCACGTCTGGTTATGCCATCCGCTGTGTGTTGCCACTGCTGAATCGTGAGGAGCAGTGCCAGCTGCTTCGACTACAATGTCTGGGACTGATTGTGTTCTACATGCTTGCGGGCCGTACGCCTGTGGACGCAGCTGGTGTGATGGCCCATGGGTGCGAGCAAGAGTGGAACCAGCTGGTGTCCGCAGCGATAGGCCATTCGGACGAGCATGTGGTCAAAGTGGTGCGTGTGATGAAACGGATGGCCACCATGGGAGGGCCAACGACTCCATTATGGAAGAACACGGCAGACATGACACTTCGGGCTGTTCGTAGCTACGAGGACTGGGCGTTCTAGGTGTCGCCTGGCATTTGCAGCCCTGTCAGGTGACGATGCAACGCCGTTTCGTCTAGTCGGTGTTTGCAATAGAGCGTGCCGTTCACGTGGACCACCTGTGCGGGTGGTGTGAGTGGTGCAGCGAATGCTGCCCATGCGCACAGCACTGCTTACGGGAATGTCGTATTTGTACATGCGCCATGCCTCGTTCCCCTTTGCATGGATGTCTACTTCGGAATAGGCAAACGGGATCTGCAGAGGGAGGGGCGGGTGAGCGGCGGGGGAGAGCACGGAACACACCGTCTGCCGCATGCGCATCAGCGATTCACGCACCGGCACACAAAGCGAACATCCCCGCGACGTGAACAGCGTGATTGCAAGGCACGCCATTGTGGGCGATGCGGAGTGTGACTGCCTTTGCTGGTGCACCGCCTACTGCTGAGGCCAGAAGCGGCTGGACAAGGCCAGGCAGCAAGCCGGTGTTGTTCCACGCCCTTCCACGGTGTTCCACGCCCTTCCACATTGTTCCACACCCTTTCACACTCTTCTGCGCTGCGCTGTGTGGTGGTGGGTGATCGGTGGCAGTCACGTGTTGTGCTTGTTCACTCCGCGTCAAACAGGCTTGTTGATGTGGCGCCACTGCCGGCTGCGCGTGGGGCTTGTGCGCCATCCGCACGCACGGTCGCTCACCGCCACCGCCCGCGCCACCGCGCCAGAAGCACCACCGACCGCCACACCGTCAGCCACCGCACCGCCCACACGCAGATGGCAGCAGCTGTTCAATCCAGAACAGACCCTGGAGCGGAATCTCAAACAGAGACAGGAGATGTACATGCCCTCCCCCTCCCCTCCCCTCCCCTCACCCGCCCCCACACAGTACGGAACAAATGGACGAGTCTCATTTCAAGAACTTCCACGAACTACGTACGAAGGGTGTCAAGCTGTACGAAGCTAGTACACGGCTGCTGAAAGCAGAGGTAGGGCATGCATTTCCAGCCACCGTCACGCCGTCACACCGTCACGCTAGAAATCGGTGTATCTGCCAGAATGGCAGGTGGCCAGTTTGGCTGGTGGAAAGCGGTGTTTTGCCGAGGTGTTTCGTCAGCGCACGTCGTTGCTCACCGTGTGCTTTGCACGGTTTGGCGAGGTACCGCAGCGTTCTCTCCCCCCCTCATCTACCCAGTAACACATAGCCACACACCGCAAGCTTTGCCGATCCGTTTCTTGCGCAGTTTGCCGGGCATGAGCGCATCCAGCTGGTGGAGGTGGGTCATACGCTCCCTCTGTTGCCACATGCTCATCCTGCCACAGGTCAATGTGCAGGAAAACTTCCTGAAACAGTGTTTGCTCTATCTCAGCACCCCCTACATCCGCAAACACCTGCCTGCCTCGCGCCACGAAAACTATCTCATCCTGTATCGCAATATCCGAGAGATGCGAAAACGTGTAGGCATCCTTAACACCTATCTGGGGTGGACACTGCTGGTCGACCATGAAGCACGCGTGCGGTGGGTGGCGCATGGCCCTGCCTCTCCCTCCGAACTAGAAACAATGCAACGACTGGCCCTCACACTGGACAAACGGAATGTCACGCTCTCCCTTCCACGCAAATAGTGATGCAGCTCTGTATGCATCGCCGCCGCCGCCGCCGCCACCACCACACCTTGTATATCACCGATAAAATGGAGGTTAAACAACGCATACATGCTGCATCGGTTCTCCAATCACACTCATTTAATCAGAACGACTCGCACACAACACCACCACGTCCCCCTCCCGTCTTGTGTCGTCGATGAAATGGGAATTGAAAAACCGTGCACACTATCGTCACCTGCATTAGTCACTGGCTCACCCATACGCCGTCCTTTCCCCGCACTTACCTCGCGATAGCCGTGTTCCTCTGTGATAATGTCCCATAACACATGATCCGACAACAGTGTGTCAAACACAATCAAATGGCTAGGCCACCATCGGTCGCCACTCGACACTGCCTTGGGCTGCGCAGTGTGTAGGCGGGAGCGAACAAAAGCCGCTGGATCGCGATAGAAGAGGGTGGTTTCGTCGGTGTAGCTAGCCATGTCGGCGGCGTGTGACGGTGGCTCGCACGTCAGAAACCACATGGGAATCGGCTTCCGTAGCCCCGCGTAGAAAGGCGTGGAGTGGCAGGGCATCAGCTGGCCAATGCTCTCAACAGCTTCACCACGCTGTTCCAGCCAATGCATCACCTGGACAACGCCTCGATGATGAACTGCTGCGAAATAGAGACCCGCAAACGTATTCGGAATCACCACGACAGCCAGCAGTGCCATCCAAAATGCACGGCGATGCGCGTAGCGACTGCACAGCTGTGCCAACCCGTGGCCGCAGTAGGGCAGCAGCAGAGGCAGGATCGGCGTAAGAAAGCGAAACTCCTTGTGTGCCAGACTACTGAACAGGGTTGTAAAAGCAGCCGCGTATGCAATAAACACACGTTGGCTGTGCTGTGTATACCAGTAGCCGTAGCACAGCAACGGCAAGTACGTGGCATAGATCACCGGCACTGCCTGGGTGAAATACCAGTGCCAGGGATGGGAGCCGTAGAACACAGACACACCGCGCACCACGTTTGCATGCAGAAAGGCAAACGGAGTGAACACGAGGTGTTTGTAGTAGGCGGAGTCCATCGCGACCAGGAACACGAGTGCGACAGTGCTGGTAACGCTACGTCAGCCCGTCCCCCCAAACACAAGTACCCAATGGAGAAGACGTAGAGCAGCATGCGGGGCCAGTGCTGCCATTGCGAGCGATGAAGCGCATGGATCCCCATCACCAGCCATAGCAGAGCATTGGTCGGACGGAATATGCAAGCGATAGCCGCAAAGATGCACGCGCAGGCAAAGTCGCGCCTACAGATGATGATCCAGCGTGTGCGTTCAGCACGCCCGCGCCTCTCTTACATCGTGTGTCTGCTTGCATGCTTGTTCGGCCAGAAGGACAGTGCCACAGCTGTCAGTGTCAGCTCCACCGCATTGGCTAGTGTGCGCACGTTTGTGTAAAAGTTAAACCACAGCAGCAGTGACAGCACCAGCTACCACGCGTGAACACAGCATGGCCTTCTCCTGTCGATGTACGGTATGTTCGGCGGTGTTTTGGCCAAAGTGTTTTCGTGCGAACAGGTAGACGAACCAGTCGGTCAGCGCAGCTTGCAGCGCTTGCACCACCGTTAAAGGAAGCATCTACGAATAAGCGGGCGGTGGTGCTACAAACACATACTGCGAACACGGCACTGTAATGATGCAGCGCATGGCTAAGCCAGACAGGACCTGCATACAGCAGGGGAAGGGCAATGCTGCGCACACCCTCGCGCCACTCCCACGTCAAATAGCCATAGCCGTTCACAAGATGCTCTGCCACCTCCAGCGACTGCCAATACTCGTCAGGCGTGTAGTAAGTCGTGGTGATCGCGGCGTTAAAAAGACGAAACGCCAGCACCACCAGAAACTGCATCGCGTGTGGATGTGGATTGTGACTGCGTTGTTTGCTTCTCCGCGTGCGCCACTTGCCAATATGCGGCCAGCTGCTTCTACTGCCACGCTTGCACTGTTGTGTGCTACGACACTGCTGCCTGCTGCCTGCAACACCACACACCACACAAATGTGCCTGCCACACCGCTCAGCGAGCTTACCTACCTCCCCCGCTTCGTCTGTGTCGTTGTTCGTCGTCCAATCCCCACCACCACCACCGCTGCCACCGCTGCCACCACTGCCACCACTGCCACCACTGCCACCAGTATAGCTAGCCACTCACTGCAGCACACGGTCAAAGTCGTTTTGAAACAGGTGGATAGAACCAGGGAGGAGGAGCAGGCGTATCTGCTGCTGAACGAGTTTCGGTCTTGCCTGCTTGCTCTAAACACCGAGGTTCAAAAGAGCGGGGCCTTGTCACGTACACAGTTGGCGCCTTTTCAAGCATTACTGGACAAAGCGAAAAGGACAGGAGACGCCAAAAATGTTTTTTATGTCGAATGGATCAAGACGTTCCAACCAATGCTTCTACAGCTTGCGGCCGACAGCCTTGATACTACGCCCAACATAGTGCTTGCGATGATAAATAGCTGCACGCATCAAATATACGCTCTACGTAATCCAATATTCCATCGCCGTGCCATAGGTTCCTGGTGTCCAATGGTATGTCCTTTGTCCTTGACCCTCCGTCGCTGTTGTTGCCATGAGTGAGCTGACATCGTATTGCTAGTATGCTACAAATGCTGTGGTAGGCCCTGTTGCATCTGCACCACACACATACATTCCACCACACTGTAGATGGGTGGCAACATATTTACTCAAGCCGATTTCAATGATGCGGGCATGAGGATACTAGGCCATAAGCCCTCTGAGCGTGGCTGGGAACCGTTAGTTGTACGTCGTGTGCTGGAAGACCACGACATGATCGTTGACGATGTCTCCATCCACGAGCGTATGCCAGTGCTGCCTTCTCTCTCGCTGATGCTGACCCACACGCATAGTGAAAGCACATCTCACCGACGATGTGCTGGGGCTGTTAGTGGGTATTCCTAAACATGTATTCGCTATTGTGCATGGTCCTGCTGTGGTGCGCATGTTCTCCGCTAACGAAGAAAGGCACTGGTGGAACGCAGACTCAAACCTCAACAGACCAGAACACATTGGTACCGATGATGAAGTGGGCACAGCTACATCTTTCGCCACATGTACTGACCCCTGCTGCAGATGATTGCGGATGTGACAAAGAAGTTCCCATCCCTGACATGTGTTTTTGTGGTGAGAGCCACGGCGAATGTGGTACTGCGTGGCGACACAGCTGGCATGTTCGATCCCAAGAGCCAGGAAAAGATATTCGGGAAGAAGCATGCACACAAGATGACACTGTCACGGCAGCCGGTGTTTGGATCGGTGGGGTCCCGCGGGTCACAGCAGCGGTCGCCATTGCCATCAGAGTGGCAGACATCCGCTGGTGTAGGTGCAGGCGTAGGCGTAGGTGCAGGCGTAGGTAGCATGCCTGCTCGTGCAGCCTCCTCACTCGTACACCGCCGTGCATGGACCACCGATAATGCAGACGGCCAGACAGCCACCACCACCCACCAGTTCTACGCGAAGTGCGCTCTGTTTGCACGCACATTCTATGCCATACACAAACCATCGAACGCTCTCCACGCAGGAAGCAACAAGCTTGCGACAGCGAAAGACAAGGCAGAGATGAGTATACTAGAGAGGATTGTGCAGGAGACCGATGCGTTTGTGAGACGGTACCGTGCACGGATGGATCTGCTGGAGAGGCTACCCAGTGGCGAGGCAGCAAGCTCGCTACACCCTTTCCTGCAATCGCTGCACAATTTCATTTCTGCACACTTAAGCCTCAAAAAGCATCCGGTTGAGTACTCAGACGATAAACACGATTACACATCAAAGGAAAAACTACGACATATGGCTTTCGATGTGATGCATAGCGTTTACCGATCTATGCTCATGGAGCAGCTGACTCTGGACACTAAGCGAACCGATCTGATGGTAAGTGTGCATGTGTGTGCATGTGCTGCGTTGTATTGACACTGCGGTAGAACAGCATTGACATCCTGGTATGACATTGTGCGTGCTGCTGGCTAACAGGGGTGTGTGTTTGTGTGTGGCCAGATGGGCAAGCGTTCGCCTGTGGCGGTGGAGTTCGATACACTGGTACAGCAGAAGCAGGTGCGTGCAATTTGTTGTTGTTGCTGCTGCTGCTGCTGTTGCTGCTGTTGCTGCTGCCTTTTCCGTGGGCGACAACTCACTGTGTGTATGTAGAGTGTGATGACAGCGGATGGCGTGGAGGCACTGCTTGAGAAGCACAAGTTTCGCTTTTCACGCTTTCCCATCTATACTCGTATGTGCATGCGCATTTGCGTGCGTACAAATAACTGTTCCTGTATGTACGATAGGTGAGCTGGTGGCACAAGCCAGAAAGGCTCGTGGAATAGTGCTGTTTCATACGGACAAAAACACGGGCAAAAACGTTCTCCGCACGTTCCATCACCACACGGCTCCTCTGTTTCCGCTTGTGGACGGGCGACCGGATAAACAGGGTGTGTGGTACAAGCTAGAGAACAACGCTCTCGCCATCACCCATATGGTATGTATGTGACGGATGTGTCTTTTGCTCATGTGTGGCAGGGCGAAGTTGCTACGACGGCTGGTGCCACCGCTTATTTCACGATCGAATAGCAAGTGGCAGATACAGCAGAAGCATGTGCAGGCAATAAACGTGTGTAATCTCGCTCACAATGAGATCTGCAAGGGAGAATGAGCGCTGCACTACTGCTGCTTATGGGGGGTATGCGTTCTATTCAGCTGTACTATGAGCGACATAAGGCTTCAAACAAAAGCACCAACTACACTTTGCGCTCCTGGATCCTCTTTTCGATATCAGCGACCAGCTGCATGAACTCCTGGCTGTCTTTCAGTATGC
>QZWT01000183.1:0-24714 GCA_004114315.1 Cochlonema odontosperma | reverse complement strand
ATACAATGCAACACGCAATGCTGACATCACGAAGCTTAATGCGACACGTCACTGCTGCGATGCTTTGGGATTTCGACCCAGAGGAAGCGGCGGTGGCGGCGAGGCGTCGTCGTCACGTGGCTGGCCCGCTGGCTCACCACAGGCGTGGACGGGCCCTCGGGATTATTAACGAGTTCAGTAGTAACAGAAGCGGAAGCGGAAATAGTAGAGGTGGCTGGGTTGGGCGGTAGGGGGCGTGTGAGGAAGTGGAGGGCTGTCCTTAGGGCGGTTGTTTACGGAAGGCATGAAGACGGTTTTTTTCAGGAAGCTTCTGTGTCTTCTCCCAATTTGTTTTGGCGGTCACAAAGGACGACAAGGATAAGCAATGTTGGAAGTCATTGACACTCCGAATCCGCCGGTACTAGGTATACATTGCGTTTCCGACGCTGTTTACCAAATGCTGCTGTCTTGCTGCTACAGTTGCGGGAGGCTGTCAGTTTGTGAAGCAGTTGACCGTATATGCTGCTAGTAATCGCAAAGATGCACAATTGCGGTATTTGATCGGCGGAAGCGGTACGTTAAGTGTACACGGCGCTCCGCGAACACGCACACTACCATGCCGGTGAGTGGCGATATTGTTTCGGCATACTATAACAATTGCAAGTTACGCCGTGGGTGTGCGATCACGGCGTACCGGGCTTACTCGCTTGTTTGCTACGGAAGTGACGCCGCTAAGTGTCATGGTGCAGACAACACGGTCAAAGTCAAGCGCTCCACTAGAGGTATGGCGTGGGAGAATGCAGGGGCGCTGTGTCGGCACACTAACATACAGTCGATGCAAGCTCGGAATGAATTGGGCGAAGCATTCGGCAACAAAAAACGCCTGACCAAGCTGCGTGGCGTACAGCGTGGCATGGTGGATGCAGACGTGCTGATGGACGCGTCTGCTGTTATTGCGAGTCGTATTGACCGCACGCATGCTGCTCCGGAAACGTCTGCGTCAGATACTATGTACGCAGACACGCCCACCACACACGACCGCTCATTACTCCCCCCACTCAACCTGTCTGCCACACAACGTGACGACGTGTACCAGCTGGTGGGAGGTGTGTTTTATGCCGAAGAGCTTGCACTTGTCGTGATTGACGCTGCATACGAATGCACATCAGCGTAATCGCTTTGTTCTGGTGAGGGATGTACAGATGGAATGACGCATGTATAGGTTTGCGCGCGAACGGATGGACATGTCGAAGCTGAAGAAGGAACGCGCACGCACTCTTTTCCTTACCGATGCTCTAATTGGCCTGGCACATGCACTGCCAGAAGGACGCGTTGTCGGCATTGATGAGCTTGCGAAGCTTCGAATGCAACATGTACCTGACGAGCTTCTGCAACGACTGGTGGCGCGTTTCGTCGAGCCGATGGTGGCAGAGGTTGGGCGGTAAGCGGCGCACTGTCGATGTGTCTGCCACTCACTTGCTCTCTCTCTTGACACATAGGTTTAAGATGACGAAAACCATGCGAGACCGGTTGATTGTGCACATTTGTGTGGCCACCCTGCTACAGAATGAGTACACAATGCTGGTGAATGAACTTGCTGCGGACTTGGCACTGCCTACAGCCAAGGTTGTGGAGTATGCGCGTGCATGTGGATTTACAATCCAGCGTGATAAATCTGTGCGCACCATAGCGCTTCAGCTCCCGCTCGTGTTTGCGAAGCAGCGGGTGCGTGGTGCCAGGCAAAAATAAACGCACAGTAGTTGATCTGTACATGTTGCTTACGCGGCTGCTGAAACGTGCGCGATCGCCGTCGCCGCCACCAAGCACGGATGTGGATGTAGACACGCCGATAATTAAGCACGCGCGCGCACATGGTCACTTTCGCAACCCACTACATGCGTATCAGTAAGCGGGTGACGGTGGTGGTGGCGCGGGTAGCAATGGCGATCATAACAACAACGCCAACGTATGCACTACTGTGTTCAGGA
Organism: Cochlonema odontosperma; assembly: GCA_004114315.1. Classification (NCBI taxonomy): domain Eukaryota; kingdom Fungi; phylum Zoopagomycota; class Zoopagomycetes; order Zoopagales; family Cochlonemataceae; genus Cochlonema; species Cochlonema odontosperma. The sequence goes on along the minus strand of QZWT01000183.1, from coordinate 22,747 downwards.
ACCAACTTGCACTAGTAGCTGACGTGGCTGCACTACCGGCCGGTGACTATATGGCACGTCATGTGCCTTGTGGATGGCAACGGTGTCTTGTGCATACGCGTGGAGGTGTGTTCCCTCGCCAACAAGCGTGGCTATGCGTGCAATTGTTGGCAGCACACTAACATGAATACTAGCGGATACGGTTGTTCGTCTAATCTCTGGTATGTAGCTATGCGCGTGTACGTATGTGCGCCTGTGAATGCGTCTGAAGTTGCGAGTGAACAGGCGAGATCGTAGAGGTGTTCGTGTCTGCGCTGCCGGGCGGCTTTCCAGCGTGAGTGCCCTGTATGCAATGAGTACAGGTGAAGTGAGGTAGTGCGAGACGTCGGGACATTTGTATTCTGGACTGTATGCGAGATCCGAATCAGCAGTTGTTCGTGGCACTTGATGTGATAGCATGGCGCGGGCAACCACTGCAGCAGTGCGACGCTGAGTGCCGGTGCGTGTTTCGTTATGCAGTGGCTTTGGCTGCCTGCGTCTGCTTCTGTGCCTTTCTGATGAGGCTGGGGGAGTGGCAGAGCATTCTGGCTGTCCACACGACTTTCGGAGCTGGATCAAACGTGGTGCGCAGCGCGGTTTACTATGGTGGAGTATATCGCTGCACCAGCACAGACGATGATCAGTGATGTATGGTGGGTGCGGCGCGATAGCATTTACACCGGTGGCTATAATGACAATCATCTTGTGCGATTACAGTGATCAAGGTATTACCGATTACACTGAGCTAAATAAGCATTGACATATCAACATGTAGGCGCAGAGACGGTGCGGGGCCGACCACGCCGCCGTGTCATGCCAATAGAGTTGTTGGCAACGGCAGACGCGGCAGACGTGGCAGACGTGGCAGACGGAAACAGGGAACGATCTCGCATTAATGGCAAACAGCGTCGCGGCCAGTCCATTACGGGCATTACTGTGCCAGTGCGGTAACTCTCGTGACATGTTGCACGGCACCACCACGCGTCTGACACTGCATTATGCATTGGCAATGCGTCTTTGGTAGTAATCGGCATGCAAGCAATATGGTACGCGCGCGGGCATCCGTAACACGCTCGCGTACAGGCGCCGTCCTCCAATAGGCAGCAGCACACAGCACAATCTACACACACACACGCACATCAATACACCGCTTATCAAACGCACATTACAGGCATGCATCCATGCATCCACACCCGCACCACATACATTGCTGTAGCACAGGCCGCGGACGGTCACGTTCGCCGACAAATGCACGCAGATCGAGTCGCGGTGTACGGCTAGCCACGCCATAGCCTCGATAATCGCAACCATGACGGTTGCACAGTGTATGTCGTCCCCACGGGCCAGTACGCCAATGCGTTTCATTAGACGAAGTACCACAATATCGACACCAACGTGCCCCCGTCGCTGTCAGTCGATCCCATAGCGTCTGTGTTGGCGTGTTCGTGCATGGCGTATTCATACATGGTGCAATGCTGCGTAGCGCAGCAGGCCACATAGTGCGCAGGAGTGCTTCTGCGCTACGTTGCTTGTGAAGTCCTAGCGGCGTGAGGAACGGGTCATCGCGCGTATCGTCGAGAGAGTCATCGAGGGCGATATGCTCGTGCCTGTGCACCCACTCTGCCAGCAGCGTCGGCGTGGTTGTCGCAGGCGGCAGCAAGTACGCATCGCCACGAAGCGCCATGCTAGCGCCTTTGTTAAAAGTACGAGTAAGATATAGAAGAAGAAGAGTGGTGGAGAACGGGCGAGGAGGCAGTGAGCGGCGGCACGAGCTAGCCAAGGATGTCGCGTTTATACACACGCGGCCCGTGAATCTCGTCACGCGATACAGCCAGACTGAGATGCCGAGCTATAGCAATAGCCACACACACACACACGGTCAAATCACATCGCTTATCACCACTCATGTGGTCCACGGTGGTTACGAGTATGAATTCTATAGGCCATTCATACAATACAGCACAAACTACGCTATACCGGGATCCACACCAGTGGCGATAAGCGGTGTGCTGTTTTCTTCCAGTCTTTAGGTTGGAATAGTGGAAATTCTCCTCTTCGCCAGCAACTGCTCGAGTGAACTCAAGCTTCCGGCTCGTATTCTTCTTCAAGCATCTGAATATACCCGTGAGTTTCTATTGACGCTAGAGGTGTTTTGGAAGACTTCATCTCCATTTCATTCAAACGCACAGTACAGTGGTAGCAGAGCGAAAATCATTCTCTTTTTCGATGGAAACACTACGCTCAGCACTAAACGCGTGTGCCGCTTATTTCCTTGTGCGCCAATCGGTGGAGCCACAGCGTGTTCCATCCCTGCCACCGAAAAAAAAGACGTCTCACGCTGAAATGGATCAGCGGTTTAGCCACCGCAAGCGGCACATCCTTGCCACCCTCGCGCTTCACCTTCCCGATCGCTCGCCAATCGGTTCTGTTGACACTAATATTCGTCCGCTGATTGACCTGATAAACGGGCATGACGCGTACGTCACCACCAGCTCATGTGCCGGGCGCGTGTCACTCTACGCAGATCCTCTGCCGCTGGACACCACGGGCGACAAACGAAAAGGCGGATCTTGGTTGATGGTGTCGCATGATCCGCTAGATGTCGCCCTTGTCGACGCGTCCTCCGACCTCGATCTACTGCAATTTCTGTTTGAAAACTGTCGGGTGCGCACTGCTCTTGAGCCTTCCGACTTCTCCGATTTTGCTGCTTCTCCTCTGGTGTATCTGAAATATGAGCCAATGGTATGAGCGAGCACCACCGCTATTTCCGTCGTTCACTGTGCTAGATTCTGCATGTGGAAGCGGACTCGCTGGAATCAGCACGCGCACTGGTGAGCACAGCAATGAACGCTGGTTTTCGCAACTCTGGCATGCTCTCATCTCACAAACGACATATGGTGCAAATCCGACACACAATGAAGCTCGACATGCCTGTTGGTCGCTACGAACCGGACAATAGTGTGTGTCTCTTTGTTTCTGTCGATTTCCTGCGCTGCGTACTACGACTCACCAATACAAAATTTGAACACAACAGTATCAACATGGCACGCTTAACTCAGCAATTTCGCATGCAGATCATAGACACACAGGACGAGGAGACATGATGGGATAAATTGTGGTTGTCTCTTGTGCTTATATCTGCTTTTGCATGTGCATCGCGTCCTGCAAAAGAGGACGGATACTGTAATGCCTTGCAGTTCCGCCACTCTTTCCATTCTATAAAGCTTACTTGGACGGTGTGTCGATTGGCACGCGCATGTGCGCTGTTTCAGAACGAGCATCTCGTTGCAAAGCATAGCTGGTGCGCTGGTAGCTGGCTAAACTTTGAAGGTGCATGCCATCTTTTTGCGCCTATGTTTCGCACGCCGCACTTCAATGGCTATTCCGTACGCGTTTCGCTGGTTCGCGTGCTGGGCACTTACCGCGCATTCAGGTGAAGCATAGTCCTTACTTTGAGCACCGCATTGCTTGCGCTAGCTCGGCCAATTTTGGGCTTGTTGGCAATGGGCGCCTATGGATTCTAAACTCAACAACCGGTTCTGCGATGATAACGTTAGTGTCCCCGGCAACGAAAGCCTGCTCACTTCCACCGTTCTCCTCGACACTGTCCCTTTTCAGATATGACACGCAAGATGGTATGTATGACTGCGCGTGGAATGAGCAGAACGAGCACCAAATCATTGGCTCGTGTGGCGATGGTTCGATCAAACTCTGGGACCTTAACTTGCCCGTACACCTGCTTTCCATGAAGAGACGGCTAACGATCAATGCCGCAGGAGCTTCCCATTCGCAATTGGCACGAGCATCAACGTGAGGTGTTTGGTCTCAGTTGGAACCTGGTCGCTAAAGACACATTTCTTTCTGCTTCTTGGGATCACACGGTGAAACTGGTAGTCGCCCCCCTCCATACGCAGCGAATTCACAGCATGGTGATTTACATGGCGGTGACAGTGGACACCAGAGCGTGCCGAGTCGCTGCGCACATTTGCAGAGCACCAAGAATGCGTATATGAAGCCATCTTCTCACCACACCAGCCAGACTTATTCGCTACCGCGTCTGGAGACCACACGCTAAAGCTTTGGTCCATCTCACACGGCAAGGCAGTACACACAGTGCCAGCGCATGCAGGCGAAGTCTTGACCCTGGATTGGAACAAATACCAGCCAAACCACATATACACGGGGTCCGTAGACCGAACCGTTAAGCTCTGGGATCTTCGCAGCATGGCGCGAGAGGTGCTGTGCCTCACCGGACACACGTATGCGGTGAGACGCGTGCGAGCCAGCCCGTTCCGCGAGTCGGTGGTGGCAAGTGCTTCCTACGACATGACCGTGCGGATCTGGCAAGACATGGTGCCGGTTCAGGTCTACGACGCACACACAGAGTTTGTCCTGGGCCTTGACTGGAGCTTGGAGCGTGAAGAGCTAGCCACTTGTGCATGGGATGAGTCCATACATGTTTTGCCTTTACAGCTTGTCTAACACCCATGCGTATGCATGCTCTCTTTCTCTTTCTCTATCAGAACTAGAGACATACGGCTTTCAATGTATGTTTAGTGTTGCCCAGCAATGCTACACGCCTACCTCCTGCTCCTTGCCTGTCTTCTGGCATTGCATCCTGCCTGCGTCCACGTGCTTACATCAGTAAGCCAACAAGCCATGCTTTATTGTCAGATCCACTGCTATTCGTTTGGACGGGCGGTGTGTGAAGAGGCTGGCGGTAAAGCACCATGCGTTTGCCATTCCTTCCCAGCGAAGGAAAGTGGATCCCACGGATTGCCCCACCTCTCACATCTGATTCCGACAATGCGCTTTCTCTTAACATTCGTTGTTGGCGGTCTCATCCTCGTCTCACCTGTCCATTCCTACCGCCTGGCTATTGTCGGCGGTGGCATTGCCGGCTCTTCTATTGCCTACCGCCTCGCCAATCTATCATCTATTGTCGAGGTGGATTTGTATGATCCCCTACCTGGTGGCCGCACAATGGCTCGCCCGTTCCACGGATTGACAGTGGACCTAGGTGCATCCATTTTTGTCACTGAAAACAAGCATATGAAAGCATGGGCGGCCGAGCTTAAACTACCTTTGACGTCGTCTCCTATGACCGACGATTCTGTGCCTGATAGCGATGGACTTTGGGATGGCCAAGCATTTCGTTGGATAATGTGGCCCTACGCGTCGTGGGACCCACGCGGCTGGATGCAGAATATGCAGCTGGGTTGGCGCTATGGATTTGCCACTATGTCGCAAATGCGCAAACACGTAAGGTAATCATTGTGGCCTCGCGTGCGCTTGTGCGTGCACTTGTGCGTGCAAAGGATGCAGCATGTGTTCTGCATGCCTCCTACCAGTGCTTTCTCCTCCCACTCCTTTCTTACTCCCTTCTCCGCCCGACTGTATGCCCATGCTCATGCCCATGTCCATCGCCTCACGGGGTAGGCTGTGGCTGGATCAGTTTGCTGCACTATACACGCAGCAGTGGCAAACGGTAGACGACGTGATGCAAAAAATGAATTACACCAATCTTCTGAATATCACGGCTTGGGAATACTTTGTACACCAGCAAGGATGGAATCCGGCGTTTGTTGAGGAAGTGATCAATTCTGCCACGCGCGTCAACTACGGGATAGATGTCACGGAGATCCACGCACTGGCTGGCCTCATCTCTCTCGCTCCATTGGTCACCGAGTGCTGGGCATACCGTGATGGAAACCAGGCTGCTTCTCGCGGCCTGCTTGCTATGTCGACCGCACACGTTGTTCCAAAACTGGTGCAGTCGGTCACTGCAGTAACGACCGGCAGACGATGCTCCTTTGTGGATCAGACTGCACGCGCACGCCACCAGCATGACCATGAAAACCATTGCCAGCCACGCGTGCAGTGGGCTGTCAGTACTGACCAGGCATCCCAGATGTACGACGGTGTCGTCATCGCTACACCCTTGGTAACATCCTTGTTCCTTTGTCGCTTTGGATAGCGCTGGGCTCTGACACAGGCTGCTATTGCTGTCTGCAATAGGACCATTCTGGGATTCAGCTAGACCCGGTGACAAGCAGTCAGGTCGTGCCTATAGATTTCAAAGCGTTACATGTGACCCTGGTACGTGGCACTTTGGATCCGGAGCACTTTGGTCAGTCCGCGGGCACTCCTCTCCCTGCCTCTGTCATGACGCATGGCGAGCACCACCCATTATTTCGGTCCTTAACCACTTTACACGTTCATCCCGACGGCACACGCTCAGTGAAGTTGTTTTCCGATACCGAGCTTACCGACACGGTCCTCGCTCGTTTTCTTACTCTTTTCGATCCTGATACTGTTGTGCGCCATCGTTGGTGGAGTTATCCATTGATGACACCAGCAAACTGGCGCGGAAACCGCCGTACTATACTAGGCGACGGACTTTGGTATGTGAATGCATTCGAACCGGCTATCAGCACAATGGAAACGGAGGCCATTGCGGCCAGAAATGTTGCAGAACTAGTGCAAAGACACGCTGTTTTGGCCTACTAGTACGCAAATACGCATCCAGCAGCAAGGTTATGTGACGTGCGTTTAAAGCGTGTTGCTGGCAGTAGTGCAATTGCAGATCAGCATCGATCAATGGTGTTGGGTTTCACTTGTGCGAGTGTATCCATAAACAGTGTTAACGCCTCATAGTGGCACGTGGCGGAGTTGTTGCGCTTTGAAAGTCAGCCGAAGCCTCCTCATCTCGGAAGCAGTTGCGGCTTCACTCTACGCTCCAACACGCGCATGGCAGCTCCCAAGATTGCGCTAGGAGCAGGCGTGTTTAGCGGTCGTTATGTTGCTTCCTCCGACGAACCTTTGAACGCGGCTGCTGTCGTAGACCGCGCTTTTGACTGTGGTATGAACGCGTGTGCTTCCCACCTCTCTCATCAACAACGTGTGCCGCTCAAACGCTGGTGCTTGTGTGTGCGCTAGGCGTGCGCTTCGTTGATACGTCTCCCTACTACGGAGATAGCGAGATCGTGTTGGGAAATGCGCTTGCGCAGCTTTCCGCGAAGCATCCGCGTGCCAGCTATCGTGTGTGCACAAAGGTCGGGCGTTACGGACCACGGAAGTGCGATTTTGATTACTCAGCAGTGCGCGTTCACGACTCTGTCCAAGAGAGTTTGAGACGTCTGCATACAGACTACCTGGACGTGGTGCTGTGTCATGATATAGAGTTTGTCGACAAGAAATGCGTAGTGGATGAAGCGCTGCCCGAGCTGTTTCGCCTTAAAGTAGGTGGATGCTTGCAGAAGAGAGTCTTTGGAATGCGCCGGGATACGTGTACTGTCTCAGCCGCTCTCACAGCGCTCTCACCACGCGATGGCTAACGTTTACTGCTTTCCGCGTAGGAAGCAAAGACAATTAGAGCAGTGGGGATAAGCGGGTATCCATTGTCGGAACTATTGGATATTGCCCGTGTACAAATGGACCGACGGCAACCACTAGACGTCGTCCTTTCATACTGCCACTACAGCGTTCAAAATGCGACACTAGCCCACTTTGCTCCGTTGTTTCGTGCGGCCGGCGTACGCACGATTCTTAATGCGTCCCCGCTTTCTATGGGCTTGCTGAGTCCACAGGGCCCACCTGTGTGGCATCCCGCACCAGATGCGCTGCGCCAACTTGCTGTTGCGGCACGGCAATGGTGCCAAGAACGGCAACAAAACTTAGCCGACTTGGCCCTCCAGTTTGCGTTTGCGAATGACGATGTGGATGCCACTGTGGTTGGATGCACCTCCGTAGAGGAAGTAAACGCTGCGCTGGAGAACTGGCGCATTCGTCAGTCATCTCAGGGTGAGCTCATCGCAAACGTGCGACGTATGTTTGCAGAATGGAAAGATATGTCGTGGATGTCGCCGTCCAGCGATGTATAATACCCTCTACCAAAGTGTTCTGTTTACATTTCTCTGTGCATACTTGTATAGTCCCCGTGTGGCCAATCAGCCCGCTTCTGTCATCATCGTAGTTGTCGTAGGTATAGCGTCGTCCTCTTTCTCCAAAACAGTGTTACTGTCTTCCCATAGCGGTGCTTGCTGTTGCTGCTGATGCTGCTGTTGCTGTTGCTGTTGCTGTTGGTGTTGGTGCTGATGCTGATGCTGTTCACTGGCATCTAACGAATTGCCACTTTTCTGTTTCTTCAGCGCATTGCTTTGCTCTGTCCCTTTTCCCTTACCGCGGCTTGCTGCCTTCTGTGATCTTGGTTTTCGAAAGTCTTCAACGCACAGCTTAACATAGAGCCTCACGCTTTTCTTGAGCTTGTCGCTCTCCTGCGGCATTTTGCCTCGCCGGATCTCTTTGGCAACAAGCTTGTTCGTCATCTAGTAGCACCGAGACACAAACACGCACGCATATGTTAGCACCGCATGCGTATTGGGTAGACGCGAATGCACATTACTTTTTTAGCAAATGTTTTGAACTTTTCACGATCAGGAAAGTCGTCTTTGTAAAAGCTCAGGTATTTCACCACCATCGTCGAGAACTAGAAAAGCCGCGCATGAACACGGTGCATGCATATACCAGACGAGACATACAAAAGTTGCCAGCTCTTTCTCCAGTCGTTCTCTGTCCTTGCCGTGAAGACGGTTCGCGTCGGATTTTCGCTTCTTTCCCTTTTTCGCCTCACTGCGGTGTTTTTGAGAAGTACAAGGCTTTGAAATTGTAGTGCTGTCTGACCGTCGCGCAGCCGATCCGTTCTTCGCCGAGCCGCGGGATTCACCGGTAGGCGTTTGCTTATGGTCTGGAGCACCAGTTGGAAATTGCCATTGCGTGACTCGAGTAGTAGCATGGTAGTAGTATACCCGTCCGTCCATTGTGTCCGCAATGGCCCACCCAGGAGGAAGCGGCGGGCCTTCTGTCGAGACTTGTGATGCTTGTGCGTCATTATCGATCCAGGAATAACTGACGTCATTACCGACAGCTACTTCGCTATAATAGGTGTTGTGGTTGTGGTTGCTGCTACTGCTGGAAGGAAACGATAGTGGATTGTTGTTGCCGTCTCGCCAGCCACTTTCAGCTGCCACCGTGAGTTGTAGCTCCGGGTGCTCGTTGAGCGCCAACGGCCGGCTATCGTGTCGTTCGGTATTCATGGTCGGGAACGTTTGCTGTCGGTAGTACGCAAAACGGCTGGCATAGCTGCTGCCAGTCGAAAGGGAGGGGAAACGCGAAGGATAGCCGTTCGAGTTTCCTGTGCCAGAAACCGGTACGCTCTCCGCTGTTGTTGGTTGCAACGCATCGTGATGGGCCACATCTTTTGTCATTAGACGCCGCCACTTAACACACCCCGAGCGCATCGCATCTCTGCGAACTTCCTCACCCACCTTCGCTTGGCGTCTCTTCACGTTGCCGTTTAAGAATAGGCTTACGAGGAATACGATAGGTTTCTTTCAAAGTCGACCAGCGTTCCAGCAGCTAGTCGTTTGCGCGTTGTGAGCAAACGAGAGGACTGACGCGAAGGGCGAGCAGATTACCCTTTGAGACAGCATAGCTAGCCGCTCATCCGCGCCTTCCGAAAGCGTTTTTAGGATGTCGAGAATGCCACTGGTATCGACTGTCGTTTTGTTACTGATCGGCAGCCGCTCGATTTCAAGCAAAAGCTATGTCGCGTTAGCACGTCATAGCGTGGTCACACTAACTCGAAAACGAAGCTTGTCATCAGTAAACATATCTATCCATCGCTTTAGAATGAGTAGTCCATGCATGTTGACAAACTTCCGCAGCACATTGGCGTCAGAGATTGCCTAGACAAGAGGGGAAGAGGGGGAGGAGGAAGAGGGAATAGACGTGAGGCTGGAGTGCAGAAGGAGCAGCGCTAACCTCTAGATGGCAAAGGATTCCGGATACACGAGCAGCCGTTGGTTCTTTCTCCGTGATTAGACGAACAAACTTCTGCATCTTCTCTTGCGAATCGATGCGCACTGACAAATCATCGTCCTGCCCAATGAAATCGCGGTCCAGATCACCAGTTCTCTTCTTTCGCCATCGTTTAGGTTTATCCTCCAGCAGCAGCTCGTCTATTGAGGGGAGTAAGTACATCACGGAAACAGATGGGGATCAGATGACAACGCGTCCAGACATACCAAAGTCAAACTCTCCTTCTTCGCCCTCTTCCTTGGCGCTTCCGATAAACCCCTTGCAATTGGCATCACCGCAGTAGCACGGCTGCGCTTCTGCTCTATAAGCGGAAGGTCGTTGGCGGGCGGAAGCAATCGCACACGTGAGCGCATTACCCATAGCGTTGGAACTTGTAGTCGAACGTCAACTCCTCGCCAGGGTGAATGGTTCGTTTGGCAAATATGCCCATACGGAACCTGCTGCCAACCGTCCATTTTTGAAGCTCGCAGTTAGGATTGCAGCTGTGGTTCATAAATCGTCCAAGAGATCCTTTCACCGTGGCATCAATATACTATACGCAAACGACCGTATCTCGTTCACACACTACGACACTGCACCGGTAGGCATACCTCATCCGTAGTCAAGCTCATGAAATAATGATGTTCCACACCAAGTTGCGCATACTCCAGAGCCCGCTTGGCGAAGTCTCGTTGCGTCAACACCTCACCCACGTACTCGATCAAAAACTGGTTTCTGCGTCGCGTAAGTAGCTGTCAACGCACGCTTTGCCGACGTACTTTTGAATCGATTCTAGCGCCTGCAGACCGAACCCTTTCTTCTCTGTCTGTATCACCTGGATTTTCGCATATTCCTTGCGTTGAAAGCTAACGCAGAAGGACTGGATGAGTGCGGATGCATACACGACAAGCCTACCGTCGATTGCGACAGTATTTTCTGCAAGGGCACTCTCCCGGAAGGCACTCGTAGTAGATAAGACGATTTACGCAATCCGCTTCTTCACCACACGCATACTCTGGGTCGTCCACACCTACCCGCCGCATCAAACCATTGGCTCCACACACACTTGCCATACCGTATTCGTATTGGCACTGGCACTGAAGATGGTCTCCGACATTGGCGAACCCTTCAGCTAGGCCTTGAGCGCCGTTGAGATAGATGTTGTCGGTGATTTCACTGAACACTCGCGATGCCTCCTTGTATGCAGATGGAAGAACGGTGTACACGTGGTTCATTTCCTTCTTATGGAGTAGCGTATGGCTCTTTGAGTCTAAACAAGTCTCCGAGTCACTGATGTCGGAATCGGAAGCGCTCGACGTGAACGAGAGGGCAGGCGACATGACGTCGTCATCGCCTAGGCGGGTAGTGAGTGGCGAGCGAAGGGAGGGCACAAACTGTTGTTGCTGTTGTTGTTGTTGTTGTTATCAAACGACATGTTTCAGGAGGAGTGGGGAGGAATGGAGCGGGGAAGGGGCAGGGCGGACAGCGCAGGGAAGCAGCAGCGCGACCAAGCTCCTGAAAACCGAGAGCGAGAAGAAACGAGCAAGGGAAGACAAGTCGCGTTGGCAAGCGAGCACATCAAAGGCTATAGTCAGCGCTACTGCTACGCCCAAAGATGTGGGAGCCAGCATAGTATGCGAGTGCTGTGTGGTCGCGGGGAGAAGCCGTTCGGTGATAGCGCATACAGCTGTAGGCGGCTTCGCATGTTCTGCGGGTGGCGTGGGCGTTGTCATCGCCGTCGTCGTCGTTTCAGTCAAACACAATCCAACGCTTCCACGCGCATTGACGAGTAAGCATGGTGAGTCTCTGCGCATCGATCTACACAGCTCACACAGTGCAAGACAAAGCACCTGCCCAAGTGCCAGGCGGAAGCCTGTGCAATCCAGGACTGCTTGCAACAGCATCACTTCGACGAGAAAAAGTGTCAAGCAGCGATTAAACGATTGCAAGCGTGTTGCCAAGCGGTGCTGAAGTGTGGCGAGTCATCGCCCGTGTGTCCAAAGCAGATGGTGTCACCGCAATAAACAGTATGTGCGTGGACGCAACAATGGAGGAGATGGGAACGTGGACATAGTGCCGGCTGCATGCCGCTCCAGCTGGTGTTGTTGAACTGTATTTAAACAGCACCATTTCACACGGCTAACCAAGCCACGCGCCTTTCCTTCGTGGAAAGATGTAAGTGCGGCAGAAGGCACGAGTCAGCGACACTTTCGCATCTCCCCAAATCACAAGCCAATTCCCTACTTCGCCGCACTCCCACAGTAACACGATGGCACCACAACCAAAGATCGAACGTAAGTGGGCATATGCGGTGCCGTGTCTCTCCCAGACAGTGTGACATCCGGCTGATCTGCTCCAACCTCTATACTGTGTACTGCTAGTGCCCGCTCATTACCATTTTCTTGCTGGTGGCATCGCTGGTGTCACCGAGATCTGCACAATGTACCCGTTGGACGGTAGCGTCATAGGCGGAGATCCCATCCACATAATCTCCGCCCTAGTTGTCAAAACACGTTTTCAGCTACAGGTCGGAAGCACTGGTGGCTATACATCGGTCTTGGACTGTTTCACCAAAATCGTCCGCAACGAAGGGTAACATTGCTATTGAATCAAGGCGCGTGATGGGCTGCTATGCTCATGCGTCAATCCAGATTCAGCAAGCTGTATCGCGGTCTGATCCCTCCGGTTCTGGTCGAGTCTCCACGACGCGCTATCAAGTTCGCCGCTTATGAGGTCAGTGGGCATTCGTGAGCACGCCATGTCCGATAACGACTTCCACGGGACACAGGAGTTTGGCAAGCTGTATAAGCGGCTTTTCAATACCGGCGATATCACCCGTCCAGTGTCTGTGCTTGCTGGCATGAGCGGTGGCGTGGTGGAGGGTGCATTGGTTGTCAGTTTTGAGTTGGTCAAGATTCGCCTGCAGGATCGATCGAATGTAGATCGTGGCACATCGCCACACAGCTTGCTCACGCGTATTCACAGGCGGGTAAGTATGCCGGGACCATGGACGCTGTCAAGAAAATCTATCACCAGGAAGGCATGTGAGGCAATAGCATGTGTGTGTGCATTAACGAGCCAGGGTCGCGAGCGTTTGTCAAGGGGTTTGAAGCATGTGCTTGGAGACATGCACTCTGGAACACCGGCTATTTCGGCATTATCAAGACGGCCCGTGACTTGCTCCCAACTGCCGAGGTAACTATGCGAAGGGAGCAGCAGAAGCAGGCGTGTGTGCTCACGCAACGGCAGTCCAAAAGGGAGGCCATGTTAGTTAACTTTATGGCCGGCACGATTGGTGGCATATCCGGCACCCTGCTGAACACACCGACCGACGTGGTGAAGACACGAATTCAGTCGCAGGCGCCAAACGTACACGTCTACCGCTGGACTTTCCCATCTATCTTCAAGATCTACCGTGAGGAAGGGTAAGTGTGAAACGGATGGATCAGCTGTGCACTCATGTGGAAAAGGCTTGCTGCTCTCTACAAAGGGTTTGTGCCAAAGGTGCTTCGATTAGGGCCTGGCGGCGGCATTCTCCTAGTAGTTTTCGATCTTGGTGGGTGGCTTGCTCTCAGCCGAAAGCACTAACATCCAACCAGCATCCAATGCCATTCACAAGTATCTTGTCGTGGGTAGGACAGAAGTGTAACACAATGGTTGTGGTTTAATGGCGAGCGTGTGGCTAGTGACTCCGCTGGTCACACGGCTGATAGAAAATAAACAGCGTCATGTGAAGACATGTGATCGCGCTCATCCTGCTACCCAGCCGACCACACACCCTGAGCGCTCGGATGGACAAGGAAAAGCACTGCGGTCCCTCCACCTTAGCCGAACCGCCTAAACACCTACACGCAATACGCAATAAACAGTGACACACCTGCAATAGTAAACACAGTGGGGACTAAACATGTCGTAGGACACCGTTTAGTCCAACAGATTGTATGCTATCGCCCACCACACAGCAATTGCATAAGAAAAAGTTTCGTATACTCCATACGTGCGCGCGCAAAACATCGTGCAGTGGCTAACAAGGGACTAGAATAAAGCCGAAGAATCTCGCCACCGCATTCAATATCCTTCACGAAGAGAAAGCAAGTCAGGAGGCATCATGCAGGTCGTCACAGGAGGGTGTGAAAGCGAATAAGAGTTAATAGTGTGTATGTGGAAGTAATGAGGAGCTGCTACTGCATATGTCGCATAACATCAAGCCGTAAATGCAATAGAGGAGTGTCTACGAGCCACAGCAGTACTATGTGTCAATGCTACAAAACAGCCGCGCGTTAGGACAATACTACTGCTGCAGTCAATGCTTTAAGCTGAACAAACGAGCTAGAAGAGTAAAGCTGTACGAGAGATGGCTGGGATAAAAGTGGCAAATGTGTACGCTTCTGTCTCAAAGCTTCCGATAAGGTTCGCACGCGTCACACAACGCTCGACCGCAACCGCAACCGCAGCCACCGCGGCCCACACGCAACACACGCAACACACACGACCGATATGGGCATCGAAGACGTAGAGGCAGTGACGGCGCGGGAAGTGGCGCTGGCACGATACAAGAGAGGCCACGAGTTCATGGCCAGCGTCTTCTCGCTGTTCCCTGCCGGTGAGTGGAGCGGTGGGCAGCGGGATGCAGGCAGCGGGGTACGCATGCTAATCCACCAACCACCCCACAGAAAAGACAGACGTGGTGCCGCTGCTGGAGGGAAAGGCGACAGAGCAGCTGCGTGCGGAACTGGTGTGTCGGCTGTGGGGATGCAGGCCAACGTGCGCGTAGGAGCAGGCGACAGCGGAAGTAGACGCGCTTCAGCAGCACCGCGCCGCATCGCTCGCCACAGTGGCCGAGGAGAACCAGCTGTGGCGGCAGCGCATGTCGCGTCTTGACCTCATGCAGACACCAATGGTATTCCCACTGAGCAGCATTGCTCAAACACCGCTCAAACACTGCTGACGCGACGCATAGGAAGTCGACGCGTTCGTGTCTGAGTGGCAGCGTGTTGTAGCAGCGGCGTCGGCAGCAGCATCTGTGACTAATGTTGTGCAGGTGGCCGCGGTGGAGTGGACGATGCCTCCGCCAGCTGTGTCCGGCGGGCCATTGCAAAGTCTCTAGCCCTGGCCCCCAGTCTTGGCCTCCAACCCTAGCATCCAACCCTTAGTCGTTGACGGCTTGTGCGTGTGTGTGCGTGTGTGTGCGTGTCCGTGCGGATGTAGTTTAGTCGTGCTTTATGTAAACACCATGCAGTGTATGGCGTAGCAGTCTTTCCGTTCCAACGCCCGCGCACGCAGCAGACATGGCGACGTATGGCGGCGGTAAACGCTGGCGCATGCACGCGACACACTAACGCAGTGCACCACACACACAGACGAGGTGAATGCAATTGTTGCCGATGTTGGTCACGCTACGACCAAGGTGGGCTACGCGGGCGAAGACCTGCCAAAGGCCGTGTTCTCGACGCTCGTGGGCACGCAAACTGAAAGCAAGCCTGTGGTTGGCGACATCTACACCGAATGCTGGCGGCCACACTTCGAGCTGAAGTGTCCGATCGTGCGGGGCCAGGGTATGCATGTGCAGCGCTGCACGAGACAAGGCCTGTGCTGACCGCCGCTGCCCTCTTCTCTGCAGTGGACGACTGGGACGCGATCGAAGCGGTACTGGAGCACGCGTTTCGGGACCAGTTGCGTGTGAATGCGCATGATCGACAGCGCAGCGTGTCGCTAGAGCAACCGCTGCTGCTAGTGGAGCCGGACTGGAGCACTGCTGAGCAGCGCGAGAAGTGGGTGGAGCTGGCGCTCGAGAAGTTCAACGCACCAGCCGTGTTCCTTGCCCGCAGCGCTGTGATGACCGCGTAAGTGGTGCTGTAGCGCGTGCTCTATGCAGAGGGGTGAACGGAGCGTGTAGCTTTTCGTCCGGGAAGCCCACAGCTTTGGTGCTGGACTCGGGCGCGGGGATGACGCGCGCAGTGCCTGTGTACGATGGATACACCATGCGAAAAGGTGGGACATGTGCAACAGAGTACCGCTACTCACAGCGATGGCGATGGCGATGGCGATGGCGGTGGCAATGTATATGGCAACGACGACACCAATGTTGGCAACGATACAGGCATCCGAAAACAGGAACTCGCTGGCACACAGCTGTCGGAACTCATGCTGTCTGCGCTTCAGGAACGAGACGTACAGGTGACGCCTCGTTTTGAGGTGCGCAGCAGGAAGCCGGTGGAGCCGGGCCAGCGGGCAAATGCTGTGCTCTGGGACCGACCGGGCACAACATCCAGCTTTCGTCGTGTGATGCAAATGGTGGGTGGCTGGTTGGCTGGTTGGCTGGCTGGCTGTACAGGAAGCCTGCTCATGGACACGTGTACTTTAGCGTGTCATGGAGGAGTACAAGGAGTGTGTGTGTCAAGTGTCCGAAGCGCGCTACAACGAAGAGTACGTGGGGTGTGTGGTGTGGCTGTGTGCAGCGCATGGCAGCGCTGATCCGCACAGACAAATTCAGGCGCGGCCTAACAAAGCGTTCGAGTTTCCTGACGGATACAATGTGAACATCGGCGCAGAGCGATACGCGATGCCGGAAGTGATGTTTCAGCCACGCACGTTTTGGCCTAAGGTGCGTGTGCTCGGGCCGCGGTGCTGTTGTGTCGACACTGTCACGCTCTGTTTTTTGCACACACACACACGCATATACATGCACGCACATGCACTGATCTGCGAGTGACAGTCGGTTCCAATGCCAGATCCAGACCTTACGGGTGTTCACCAGCTCATTGCCGAGGCGGTAAATGCGTGTGATGTCGACTTGCGGCCACATCTGCTTAACAACGTGGTGGTCTCCGGGGGGAACACGCTATTTCCAGGCTTTCCCGACCGATTGAATGTGGAGCTGAACGAGCTGATTCCGAGTGTGCGTGCTTCCGTGCCTGAGCTGCGCTGGCTATGACTGACACTCTCCCTCACTCACTTCCTCCAGGCCAAGATTCGGATCCACGCATCTGGTGGCAGCTTTGATCGCAAGTACGGTGCGTGGATCGGCGGTTCTATTCTCGCGTCGCTTGGTACCTTTCACCAAATGTGGGTGTCAAAGAAAGAGTGGGATGAGCATGGCTATGCGATTGTCGAGAAAAAGTGCCAGTAGCTGTTTGAATGATGTAAGATGTTATCCCAATCAAAGACAAAGTCGCCTCCGGCGCATTATGTTATTGTTGTCGTTCGATGCAGCCTCGCAACGACGTGACAACACAGTACCGTCTATTATCACACGCCCTTGTCCCACACATCGCAAAACTAAAATCCACTCAATTGTGATGTGTGTGCGCCAGCTAAAGCGTGCGATGCGGAAGCAGCTGCGTGGTCGTCTCGCCCTACTGACGCACGACACAGTACGACAGGAATGTCGGTAGACGCGTCGGTGTATCGCTGTTGACACGGAGACAGCAACACTGGTAGCAGAAAAGGTGCTGGCGCTGCCAGAATACCAGCGAAGCGCCAGAGTCAGCGTCTATCTTAGCACCTGCCAGGAAGTCTCCACAACTGCTATTATAAACGACATCTTTCTCACGGGTAGGCTTGGCTGTCGACGGCGAAGAGTGCGAAGGATGGAGCGGATAGGGAAGCAGTGCTTTGTGCCGCGATGGACGGCAGACGATATGGCTATGGTGCGCATTCATTCACTGGCCGAGTACGCACAGCTTCCGACGAACGCATGGGGCATCCGTGAGCCGTCACATACATTGGACTTAGACGATGGTTAGTGTTGCTTCTGTTGCTGAGCGTTGTATATGCACGTAGCCTTGGCAACAGGCGGGCTGGACCTGGTGATTGTGCCAGGCCTTGGATTTGATCCGCATTGTGGACGACTTGGCCACGGTAAAGGGTAGGGTTTCCGTGCTTTCTCAGCAGCTCACCAGAATCTGGCCATTTTGTAAGATACTACGACCGCTATTTATTGCAAGCAGCACAGCAGCCAGGCCGCAGTCAGGCCTGCATCGCCGGTAAAAGAGGCGTCGTGAACACACACGCTTGCATACATATTCACATCTGTTTCTAGTGGCCTTAGCATTGTGCGTGCAGATGGTTGTAAACGTGCCGCAGGACGCCATGGACAGGCGCCCCGACATACTCGTCACGCCCGACAGCGTATACAGATCGGTGCATCATCTATCTTTGCCTCTATAGCACCAAGAGGAAGGAGAAGGAGAAGAGAGCACACGTCGTCATGCAAGAAATGAAGAAACATTGTACACACTTCGATCACGTTTACGTGACATCCTTGATCCCGCTTAGCACAGCACGTGGCAGCTCGGATGCATCTCGTTTCAGTTTTGCGTTGAGCGCAGCAAGCTCCTTCCGTGCATCGTCGTGGCCGACACTGCGTGATCGGATCATGTCTGGCGATACCTCTGCGTCTGATGCCGGTTGTTGACGTCGTCGATGCTTCAGTTTAGTGAGCCGAGCACTGCGCACATGTTTTAATGGCTTTTCCGGATCAGAATCGGCTGTCTCGTTGTAGATATCGGGACACATCGTGCTTCCGCTCATGTGGTTAGCAATAACTTGCTGCTGATGCTGCTGTATGCGATCCTGTGTCACGCCGTCCATGCTACCATAGGTGGGCACGGTCACTTGTGGCCCAGTATCTACTACAGTAGTGTGCAGCTGGTTGGTCCAGGTTACGGTGTCGAGCGATAGTGTTACGGAAAACCGCTCGCGCACACGGCGATCTTGCAACGACAATCGCTGCTTACTCACGTTTAACGGATGATTCATCACTCGTGTGCATCGTCTATAGCACTTAGCAACCACCGGAAATCGAGTCTCAGCAACTTGTCCAGGGATCAGATCAGGATACGCAGGCAGCAGCTGGCTGACACGATGCAGCAGCTGGAATATCTCAAATGCCAGCGCATGTGATTTCTCCACTTGCATAGATAACTGATCCACTAGCAGTGGCGTCGGGTACCGCTCAGCGCCCACATCCGAAAACGCCGCACTCACCTTCTTGCTTAAGTCGTCGACTGTGCTCCTCTATATGCTGGTGATAGACGGGTACACTTTGCAACAACGAGCCGGCAAGCTCTTCCATTGCCGTCAGCTCCATTGTGATCTTTTCCTGCCGTCTCGTCTGAGTTTCCTTCATGCCACTCATGCCACCCATGCCACCCACGCTACGAATAAGCAGTGCACCATACCTGTTTTATGCAGATCGCTTTGACGTACGTTCGTCTTCTGTTGCTAACAATGTTCCGTATTCGTGTTAATGACATCAGGTCAGACAACTTCTCCGGCTGTGCTAGGTTCACACGCGACTGAGACATAAAGAAAAAAGTGCTGAGTCCCAGGCCGCTACTGCCGCTCATGTTCGGCAACGCAGGAATGATCGGGTTGAACTAGCACAGATGTTGGATCATCACCCATCACACACAGCCTCACTTTGCGAATACCCGTTAGCTTTTCCAACTCGTCATCCTTTCCCAGATCTCCCTCCTCTTGTCGTCGCGATTCTACTACGGTTACTACCCCATGGTGCTGCACAGAGTAACAATCATACAGTTAGGCTCAGATGCACAAGATATCTTACGGTGCCAGAGCGAGATCTGACAGGAGCGTGTGGCTCTGGACGCACACCGTCAGCAGCTACAGCTGTATTTCGACTGGTAGCAGCACTGAATCCCTCTTCCTCCTCCTCCTCCTCCTCCTCATTATCTTCTGGAACAGCTGCAATGCGCTCTTGTGTTGCGCTGAATGACGCCACTGCGCTCTTGGGTGTCTTCGTGGTGTGTTGAAGGTTGACCTCGTGTCGCAAGGCCGACATAGACTTTCTCTCGTGATGAGCAACGACTGTTGGTGCCGAGGTAGTGTGTGCGCGCTGAGGCGTAGAGGTGGCGCGTTTGTGCTTGGAACGAGCATTCCCCGAGAATCTTGAATGCTCTTGGCCCTGCGCGTTATGCTGAGGCGTGTTTGAATCGCAAGTGAAACTTACCATGTCGGCAGCTGCGCTAAATTGGCCTGGCAGTCACGGATGATGTCAATTGATGGATTGAGAAGGCGCTCCGCCAAATGTTTGTTTCGTTGAGAAAACTCGTTTTACTGTGCTTAAAAAACAAACACACCGGCCATTTCTAAATAGTCCCGCTATTTTGGCCCCCTTTGCCTAGCTATAAGACCAGATAAAACAATAAAAGATAGCAATCTGTCAGGCGCCACCGGCCACCACTAATCAGGCAGCAGGCAGCGCAACCGGGACGCGGACAGGCGCAGTGGGGGCTACTGCGCCACGAGTAGTTGGTACATAGCAATGCGCAGGAATAGACACATTAAGATGAGACGATTACAAGATATGATTATATGATTCCCTTTTATTGTGGAGCGAGCGCTGCTGACTATTTATACGCTGTTTAAGCTCTTGCCATTAAGCGTAGCTCATTAAGCTAAACTCGCAACAGAAACGTAACTTCCAGTGCGATAAGCTCTTGCTTATCACCTGACCTTGAGCCTAAAACCGCTGTCACGGTGATGTTGCCCGTCACACAATCTCGAATTCTCTACTCCCTCTGAGGGTGTGATGAAAGTAGGGGAGGAAGGAGGAGAGGAGAGATACGTGAGACAAAGGTTGTATTAAGGAAGGAGCGGGGAAGAGAAGGAGGATGAATAGAGAGGGGGAGGGGGAGGGAGCGCCATCTTATAGTGGGCGACTTTGCCGTGTCTTTCGCTGATTGGCTGGCCTGCCTCCACCACTCACCACAGAGGGATGTGTATGAGATACACAAGGATAGTATTCCGATTAAAGCTGTTTATTTACAGAGCGTATCTGGTCCAACAGACCTTTGGGTTTGCTTTGGCGAGGGCGACCCTGCGGTGATCCGGACGGGCCAACGCGTGAGGAGCACGTGAACCCGAAGCCGCGGTTCCGGCGCTTGCTTTGGGCGGAAATCCCAAAGCGGGTTTGTCGTGTGCGCTTTCTTTTGGGCGCTGTCGTTTGACCCGTCGGCTGGTCTCGTGTGTGTTGTACGGTGTGGTGAACCTAATGCGGCAAGCCAATCAGCAGCGGCGGCTCAGCCAAAGAAGCGCCTGAAGTTTGTGTGTGTGGAGCTTCCCAAAAAGCGCCGCCGCGATTCGTAGGAGCTTATGCATGGTGACATCACCGTGAGCTTGCTCGTGTATATAGACGCAGCTGTAGACAAATAGCATAAAGTTTTAGCTTTATTCCCAGAACCATTCTTCTCTCTCTTCCCCTCCTTCCCCCTCTTCTCTTTCCTTAGTCCATACGCCAGCAATCGAACGCTGCTACCCCACGCTATCCCACACGCAGTGGGATCCACGAAGACCACACGAGGACGGTCTACTTGCGAGCGACGTGCTAGGACAGCACACGACATACGGCAAGCGGTATGGATACAGTGACTCAAAAAACTGAGTCAATGTTTTTGCAGTGTCTTTGCTGGCCTGTATCTTGCCTACCCGAACAGCTACCAGCACGAGCAGTACCACGTTCGACAGCCCGGTCGATGGACTGCCAGAATGCCAAGCATCATGTGATCCCGTCACGTGCATGCGATGTGACAGCGGACAGCGTGGCGGTGTCTTAGCGAATTTGGTCCCCCGGACCAAATTCCCTTAGTGAAAAAGATCCGGCCGGGCCAGATTCCCTACACCCTTTACTGAATTTAGTCTCACCTAGACTATTTGCGAAGGCCACCTTTCCGGGGAGCACCTTTAGAATAGGGGCCCCCTCTGAAAAAACAGTCACTTTGCTTTTTACTATGTTCCCGACCCAGGCCTCTCTCTTGCGCCTATTTGTTGACAAGACAGCGTGTTTGCATTATCTGATTGACCTTGGTGCATTCACAATGCTGGACACATGCCCAGAGTGTGGTGGACCTGTCACTCTGACAGACACGTTGTACCGATGTCGCAGAAAGGCGTGCAGGAAGAAGCGCTCACTGCTGCGTGGCTCGCTGTTTGCTGACTCAAAGCTGTCGTGCAACCAGGTGCTGCATATCGGATACTTGTGGCTGGCCAAGTGCAGCCATTCTACTATTGTTGCTGTAACCGGGCACTCTATCCCTACTGTCACGCAGTTCCTCCAGCTGTATCGGCAGCTGGTCGCGGCTGCCCTAGATACAGACGACACAGTAGTTGGTGGACCGGGTTGGTGGGCCGGGTGTGGTTGTGGAGATTGACGAGTCGAAGTTCGGCAAGCGCAAGTACCACCGCGGACACCGGGTAGAGGGCGTGTGGGTGGTGGGTGATGGGTGATGGGTGATGGGTGGGGTGGAGCGCACCAGTGAACGGCTAGTGTTTGCTGAAGCGGTGGAGCAGCGTGATGCGAACACGCTACTGGATGTGATATCCCGCCATGTGGCGAGCGTATGCGTGCCTGGAGCGTGAGCTGGATGTGACTCACCGCACCGTCAATCACAGCCGCGAGTTTGTGAACGCGGTGGACGGAACGCACACCAACACGATTGAGGGAACGTGGGGTGCAATGAAGTACCGTGTGGCACCGCGCAACCGCAACCAGAATGACATCACAGCGCATTTGATGGAGTTCGTTTGGCGTCGCAAGCATACAGCCGATTTGTGGGGTGGGCTATTAGAAGCACTCAAGAATGTGTCATTTCATTAAATATGAGTAATAAAACATTGTACTCAGAGGATTAGGTCCATAAAAAGCGAAAAGTAAAAGGGGACCCCTTGTTGCGCGCACTCGCTTTGAGTGTGTTTTCGTGGCTCACTCTGCGGGTGAGCGTCGCGTGTATCGATAGCCGGGGTGGTGGACTTCCTGAATAGTAGAGGGAAGAGGGGGAAGGGAGAGAAAAGTAAACGGTTTTACTAAATGCACAAGCCCATAGAATGCGATGTGATTGGACGCCATGTT